>VWPU01014176.1:0-49355 GCA_013398955.1 Callaeas wilsoni | reverse complement strand
CGCCCCGCCGGCCGCGGGGGCGGGACCCGGCCGGGCCGCCCTCACGGAGCCGCCGTGCCCCGCGGGCTCGGGGCGGCCACCCGGGAGCGGCAGGTCAGGCCCGGAGCCCGGCAAACCTGGGAGAAAGAGAAGGAAAACGTGTGGAAAGGAGCAAGGAAGAGCCCTGCTGTCTGAACAGCCTTGGACAGGGGGAAACCAAAGGCTGTGGCCCAGACAGGCACTGGTAGTGACAGTCAAGTCCAGCGATTGTGCAAATTCCCGAGAGGGCTCAAAGCTTACCTAAAGTACTTAAAGTCTCAGTGTTTCGGCCCCTCCGTTGTTCTGGTGGGCCTTAACTTTTACCAAAGGGAAAATAATTAAACATGCTTGTATTGCCAAGTCATCAGCGCTGTTCTGATAGATATGCATCATGTTGCTTTGCAAAGTGAAACAGAAAATAAAGGAACTCCACAGCTGGCCGCAGACTTTTCCTACCCGTGTGCTACAAAGTGATGAACGGAGGGAACCTGGTGTCCGAGCTTCCCAGTGCTTCTTCAGAGAGAATTATGCTATTCCCACGGCACTCCTCATCAACAGGAGCAATGCTTGTGGCTAAGCAGCTCCTGATAAGCAAGACTGAAGAAGATAGAGATAAATCTACTCAGATGCACAGCAAAGGTTTCAAAACTAATCCTAAAGATGCATATACAGTCAGAAAGGGATACAATTTTTAAAGCTGCATTCTTGTGGAAAAATCTCTACTCTGAAGTACATATATTCAGCATTCACTGGTGTTACTTCTGCGCTTCGTGTCATGTCCTGCCACGGCATGTCAAATACCTGTGTAACTCTTCTTAAAATCATAAAACACAGCAAAACTCATTTTGAGCAAGAATTGTAGTATCAGAACTGTTTTGAAATGTTGGTAGGAGTTGGGTTCAACAACCTTCGTTCTCACTAAGAACACGGCAAATAGTGTTTCTGCTGAAGTCAACAAAAAAACTCACACGAACATGGGTCCCTCCCAGGGAATGGATTTATTTCAAAAAACATGGAAGAATTTCTGCAGCTCATGACTTAATTTGAGGCAGAAATTGTATCTTCATAGGTTTTTTTTACCACACCTAACACATATCATAATCACATGGTGTGACAGAAATAAAACTGTAATTACTTTCCATTACCACCTATTTGTTTGTTTGGCATTCTAATCCTTATCTGCAGTCCATTTAAAAAGCAGGTAAACCTATTAAATTAACAGTTAAAGTAAACGCACATTATTACATTGGAGAAGAAAAGATGGTAATTGATTTACACAAGTTCTCAGAACTACACCTGGAAACACCAGAAAGCCAGGGAAAAGGTCTTCTTCATTAGCTGTAGGTAAGATATAAAAAGAAGCATAAATGCATGTAGAAATTCTACCATTTCCATGCTTTCCTTTGGATTTTACATTCCAGTTTTTCAGATTCTGGAAATTCTGATTGATTTATGTGACTTTAAAAAAGCACTTCTGAAACTGGGAAAGCTGCAATACTCCCAGTTTTGAATTGTGAGGCAAATATCTTGTTAATTTTTTCCTACCCTCTTTGAATACCCCTAATTCTGAGAAAGAAGAAGGGAGGAAGGCAGAAGGACAGGAAGGGAGTAAAAAGGAGAAAGAAAAAATATAAAGNAGAAGAAAGAAAGAGGAAAGAGAAAGTTTTTTTTGTAAAAGAAACAAGCAAGGTAGGGAAAAATAGAAAAGAGAGAAAAAGACTTTTAAAAAGAAAGATGAGAAGGCAACAGCAACAAAAGATAAGAGAAAGGAGAAAAAGAAAAGATAAAAGAAAAGAGGAAATAAAAAATAAAATGAAAATATTAAAAAAGGAAATAAAATGAGAATAAATAGAGAAAAATAAAGGAGACAATTATTAAAAAAAATTTAAAAGCAAGACTGAAATAAAGGGGGAAAAAAAGAAAGGTAGAGGAGAAAAAAAGAAAGAAACTAGAGAAGCCAAGATTTCTTGCAGACCCTGAACCACTTAAAAGGTTCAGGTTCTTAGAGGTAAGACTCTTTGAGGGCGGAGAATAAGAAGAGTGCAAAAGTGGGGCCATAGTCTGTAAAGCAGAAGTGAACTTGTGCTCAAGGTCTATTTTCTTCTCAAAGTTCAGTAGCAGCATAAAGTGCCTGTAGAACATTTGAAAACCGCTGTGATCTAAGTGAGGTTGGATACATAACTGTGGTGATAGTTGCTCCTGAGGGGCCCATTCCCACACTCCTTACTCATGTGAATTGTCCCTCGGATGCTAATAGGATTACTCTTGTAAATCAGGGATGCCATATCAGCCCAGAGCCCAGGGTTATACTGATCATGAAGGGCTTGATCTTGCAAACCTCGTTCATGTGAGCAGCCCTTTTTCATGACAATTTTCCCATCGACTTGAAGAACTATCCATATAGCCAGGGACAGCAGAATCAGGACACAAGTTTAGGGTCAGCATAAAAGTAGGAATAAAAGAGTTTTTCATTTAACCTCCAGCAAGGAATGGATACTCCCCAAGAAGGCCAGATAAGTGCAATCATTCTCTTTTAACTGCAGGGAGGGCAAAAGAGAGGCATGTATTGATCAGACTTGTTCTGGCCTGTCTCCTTCTCTGGCTCCATTTATTCACCATAATTAGAGCGGTAAAGAAAGTAGCAATAGTACATTTTCACCACACCTCAAGCTTTTGTTCACCACTCCCTTGGTAATATAAATTAGTTTTTTCTTCAAGTAAAATTGGCAAATTATGCCTGCTTCATGAAATAAACCAGTGCTTTACAGAGTAAAGCAAATTGTGAACACTAAGGCTCAATCCATATTTTTAATTTAAAATCTGAAATGCTGTTTAAATACCACGAGAAAAGTGTTACAAAAATGTTTGGTATGACGGACCGGAGTCATTTCTTGTGCTACTCTATTAAAACCTGCACCTTCTGCTTAGGAAGCACTTTCGCAATATCGAATGTTGACACCTATGTAATTTTGCTGTGATTCACACACTTCCTCTTCTTCCTCAGATCTCAAGCTGCTGTCTGGTTTCTCTAGGGAACTGCTTCAAAAACAGCAAGAAAGGATCATTGCTCCATCGGGAATGCTTCCCGCTGGGTATAGTTCAGTGAAGGCGTCTCTGGCATAAGCTGCCTTTTGGTTGAGCTTCTAACACCGAAAGAGCAGTGTCCATCCACCTGTCTCTTTTATCCATGCCACTGTTTAGAGGATAACAGTTCTCAGTATTGCAATTTGCCATTTTTTCAGAATTCCAGATGCTCACGTGTGAGACAGAAACAGTGAAGGATTGAAGTGACCAGTCACAGTGGGTGGTGACCAACAAGCAGTGAGGGAAAAGGATCCAAACTCCACAAAGCACAGGAGTGGTCATATCTGCTGGATATGCCCAGTTATACATCATTTATACATTATGCAGAGACCCCACAAAGCTCATTTACTGGTCAGTATCAAGTTAACCTCTAAAGTTGCTTACAGTCTCCCAGATCAATAGTCAAGTGCAGAGCAATCATAAATACTCCAACAGAGGAAAATTATCTGTAATCTGTGCCCTACCAGCTTGATGTCCCATTTGAGGAACAACTCAGAAAGGGATTGGTGGGCCTATAGGAAAACCTTTTTAGTAGGTCTATATATGAACCATTTTTTTTGCTTCATTTCCTTTTTCACTGCATAAAAATACTGCAACAGCGGTCTTGCTTCTGGAAATAAGTCTGCAGCACAGAACCATCTTTGCAGTTGGCACTAATGCATGTGTGGTGAGGTGTTTAAAGACCCATGCTGAACTGAAGGGGAAAGCTTCACTCAGCTTTTGTGGTGCTATTTGAGCTGAACAGTTGTTTTTATAAGGAAACCAAGATATTATTGTCATTAAAGGACATGGGAGAGTCCACAGGTGCCCATAAAACAGATTTTGCAGCCACCATAGTAACTTTATTTTAAACTAATCCAGTGAGTTATTTGTTAAACATTATTACATACAGCTCACAGAAAAAAATCTGATCCTTTAAAATAACACTGAAGTAGCAGAAGGAGAAAGTATTTACTATAAAAGCAGAATGCTTTTCAAATTTCACTTCACAGAATGAAATGACAAAGTGTAGAGAGCAAAATTATTTCTAAGACATTGAGGTTTTAATCATTTATATAAGAGTCCAGTGGGTTTTACTTGTTGTCGCTCCAGAGACACAAGGAAATTATAAAGCTGGAGACCAGACTGGAAGATTTCTTGCCAAACTGACACTCCAACTGCACACAGAAGGCTTGAGTGAGCTACTGAGAAGACAGAGATGATAAAAATTATCTAGCAAGAAGTTGCCAGCCTATTTCTGCAGGCAAGATATTTCTGTAGGTAAACAAGCAAAATCTTTACAGTTATTGGAAATACCTGTAAACAGACAGACCTTGTATGTCTATAGATAAATTGGTAAAGTTATAAAGTTGATTTTTGAAGCTCTCCCTGATCATACATTGTACTGCTTGTGTAGATGTGTGTATTTGTGTAGGGCAGTGAAAGAGCTTGGCCCTGTGGATTGAAGCAAGCTCATTTTCTCATGAGGGTTCTATGCTACCTTTGGATGCTCTGAACCTTTGGTCTCCGTTAATCTTAACTGGTTTCATATCAGTGGACTATCAATAGGCTAAATGATCCTGCTGCATATTATTAGTCATCGAAAATTGGAGTTTCTTAAGATTTTATTTATATCTATAGATATATCACCGATGGGGCGTGAACCACGTTTAGCTAATAGAGCAGCTTCTGCCTGGCATTTTGATGATGTCTGTGAGAGCTGAAGGCAAGGGAAGGAGAGGAGTACTATTGCCCAAGGTGGTTATTTTTGAGGAGTAACTGTCTGAAAGAATTAAATGTTCTACATAAACAAAATACTGGTCAGTAGTAATCACTTGTCCTTCCAACAGGCAGGTATCACTATCTGGTGGACTGTGCGTGGGATTCAGTGGAAGTTCTACATCAGAGGATGTGGGGAAAAGAAACAGGCCCCTCAGATTTGGGGTGTCTATTTTCATCCTGCAGGAAAGGAAGACAGGAGATTTCTGCCTTCAACCATTCAGCTGTGTCCAACTCACAGATTGAAAGGAGCTGTGTAATGAATGAAAAGTGAGTAGATTTTGCCAAGTTAGAAAAGAGTGCCCAGAGAGTGCTTGTCTGGGAGTTACATTTGTGTGCGAGTTGTTCCTACATAAGGGTTAAGAGGCAGGCTGTGTAGTCAGTGTGAGGCAAACATCACTGTTTTAAAAAAATCAATTATCTGCAATTATAGGGCTTACTCTAACAGCACCTTTACAGTATGCAGAGCTTCCCCAGGTAGAACAGCTATTTTTATTAGTAATCTCCCCTCCTCCAGCTCTCTATACAGAGCCAAGTTTAGAGTCAGCAAAATTACTTGGAACCAGCACATTTTATCCCCAACAGCCCAACCAACCACAATTAAACTGTATTACCATACATTAGACTTTAAAGGGGTTCCTTTAGTGCGGTGTATAAAAGGCTGTAAGGAGAGACAGAGAGGCAAAGGAGAAGACAAACATTCCATGTGTAACAGGTTAAAGTCCTCCTCCATGTCTGTCCATTGACTTCAGTTGGCCGGGGATGAACACAGACAATTCAATATTTAACAATCAGCAGCTTTGCTTAGTCGGCAAGAAAAGAAACAATTTAAGGTCCAGAGCCTTCCCTGTGCTCCTTCTGCCTTCCTGAATCTTCACTCCGTTGCAGTAGCTCTCTCCTAACAGAAATGACACTCTGCAGGGTTGGCTCTCGGATATTTTCTGCTGTGGTGCAAGATTACTCCTCGTGGTTTTATGGGGCAGCAGTAGACTTTAATAGTCACCCGAGACAATTATTCAGATACTGTATTGTGCAGTAAGATTGCTTTTGAACAGCTGCAGAAATACTTAGCAGAAACACACTCCCTAAAGCCCCGGGATGGGAAATAAAAACAAACAAGCCACAGTCGCAAGACAAGAGTCTGCATCTTACTCCATCTTTTAGCTTGCAGAAAAAAGGAGTTGTGTAATTGATTTAAAATTTAATTGGGACAGGGACCATTTTTCATTTAGTGGTCCATATAATGCCCAGTAATAATAGGCTACAAATACAGAGTCACTACTCAAACACACATCCTCTTTGGGCAGAGTTGCAACTCAGTGTACGGTATGGTTCTTTGCCAGGCAATTCTCATTAAAAAGATAAAAAGGTGATAAGATAGGGATACAATTATTCTCTTCAGCAGTGATGATCTTCTTTGGTGCAATCCTCTTTGCAAAGAACATCACAAAATCATACGTTCCTCTGGTAAATATGGGTCAATTTCCTTTCTCAAAACCTCGCCATTCTGATGAATACCATGCTTTAACAAAAATATCATTTATATTTTTTCCCCTGCAAGCCACTATAACTAGTGTTTATCTGTTACACTCTGCTGCAACTCATTAATTTCCTTGCCACTGCAATTCTAACTAGTCCTGGTGAAAATCTTTTGCCTGACATAACATATTGTGGCTTAGCTTGAAGCTCTCTGTTGTTTTAAGTCTCAAAATACAAAGGGATTTTCAGCTGCACTGTCAATTTTCCTTGAATAAAGAGTACTCATAAACACATAAAATTTTATGGAATCTCTTAACAGGTATCTGGTCATCAAAACCTGCCTCCAGCTCGGGACTCAGGAGGATCTGACAGTACAGCAGGGGAAGAGAAGTACACCTGCTTAGTTTAGGCTCGGAGGGGCTCCCTGTTTCTTTTTAATTCAGATGGGCAGTTGGTGGGGGCTCAATGGGCTCTGCTAACCCACTGCTCTGCTGGATCATAACTGCTTTTCTCTTAAGACACACTTTGAATATATCCTCACCATTTTGTCCCAGGATGGCCATGCAGGCAAAGTCAAGCTGGGACAATGTTTTGTACAAAATACAGTGCATGATATGTTGGGAATTTAGTGGCTGAAAGACTGCTTGTTCACTTTTTACTCATGTGTGCTTCAGTGAAGTTGCTCTTGATTTATAGCTGGATCAGCAAAATCAGAATCAGACCCTTGCTGCTCATTTCTGTGGGAGCAGGACTGGGCCTCATGTGCTCTTGTGCTCATTATATATCTCAGTACCAAGTCTCTCAGCTTTGATTCATAGAGTTCTCTTTAATTTGGTACATGCAGCCTTCCAGACTAGATCATATAGCAGCAGGATAACAATCCTCAGGAGAGCATTTCAGTTTGAGAAATTCATGAAGAGGGTGACTTTGCTGCTTACCTTCAATGACACTTGTGGAATAGGAAAGAGAAGAGTGAATGAAATGGAATTGCCAGGCTGTTTCAAAATGTATGCTCTGTTATACAGCAGATGATAAATAGCGTCCTCAATAACATAATTCTGGGAGCTGTGCAAGTTTTTGTTGGGTTGTTGTTTTTTTCTTTGCTATAATCTGTCTTTTCACACTTAGGCCAGGTTTTTCTTACCTGTGTGCACTGCACACAGGAGCTCTGAAATGCTTCCTTGTGTCCTTCCGCAGGGAAGGTATTCACAGGCCTTGCCTGGGGTGAAGGCAAGCAGGAGGAACAGAGCCTCTTTCTACCATGCAGAAGGGAAAGACCTTGAATTCACCTCTTTTCTATTCCCATCTCCAGCACTCTGACAAGGAGTGTGGAATTCAGAGAATTCAGAGTTGGAGAGAAGTCATCACAATGTGAGGTGTTACAGACCTGAGGCAGGTCACTTCCTCATGGAGAAAAACGCGCTGCTTTTCTGAGCCGTGAAAAGTTGTGTCTGTGCCTCCTTACGTGGGAGAGATGGCAAAGCAGTAACCTTGCCTTCTTCCAGCAGGAATGAGCCACTTTCCTATTGGAGAAGACATTTCAGTATATATTTGAGAGTACTGAAGCTGAGGGGAAAGTGTGTCCTTGACTGTAGCCCTAGTGAATCATCAATATATGCATATGTACAGAATGAGTGTAGGAGCTGTGCAGCAAGAGAGAATGAGAACGCGTTCCTAAAAGAAAAGTGAGCATTTTCCCACTTTAAGAACAGCAGGATTTTTCTCCTTTCTGTGGAAGATTGGCTTCCCACCCCAGTAGCTGCACCAAGACTACTTGGAATTGAGCTCTTGATGCTTTTCGCCCTAATTTCCACACAGGTGCCTATTTGCAAAAGGCAATGTTGGCCTCCAATGGTAGCATTAACTGTGTTTGTACAAGAAAAATTACTTTCTTGTGAAGAGGAGTAAAGGATTTTCATGGGATTACAGGTTGGAGAGAGTTGGAGAAATGTGCTTGACTGTATCCTAAGAAAAGATCAAAGCAAAGGTCCCTGGCATGCCACCTCCTCCCAGCCCATGTCATACTGCCCTGGCAAAAGACTCCCAGAGTATGCAGACCATGACCTGGACTCTTACCCCAACGATGACCTGAGCGATCTACAAGAAGAGGTGAGAGAAGCCTTTTGAAGAGGAAGCTTCAGATGAAGGATGGAAGCCAAGTTCTGTCTTTTCCTTGCACTGGAGCTGACTGTTCCTCCTGGGCAAGACTGCAGGATTTGCCCCTTAACTTTATAATGTACTTAATTAACTTTCAGCCGAGTTAAATGATTATCCTTGGTTTGGAAGTGTAGGGTTTTTCTGTCCTTTTATCATTTTTTTCCAGCTGTTAACATTGCACTGCATGCTACACTCAGACACTTCATTGCCTTCCCAGTCTAGGGCAGCCAAAGCAAAGAACTGCTCAGCAGCATAAGTGAACCCCTTTAGCTGCCCTGCATAACCTTCCAGGCCAAGGGCAAATTCTAGCCCCATATTCTTAGATTTTATATATGTTCACCAATACACTTCATTCATGTTTTCTTTAAAACCTTCGTGAAGTTACTTCAGTCATTTAATTCTGAGATTTCAGGTGCACCATCTCATTTTTAGCCTCTGAAAAGCCTCTCTGAAACTGTGCCCCCTTTACTTTTGAAAACAGTTCAGGGACTCTTATCACTCATTCTTGCCACTCAGTATTCCCTCTCCTCTTCCCTTGACAAGGCAGATAAATTGATATTAATGCTACGTGAGGGAGGTCAAGGGCATATTAGAGTGGCCTGATTTGCCTGAATGCTATCTTTCTGCTACTGGCCTTCCACAGAAGGTGCTGTTAAACTCTGTGGACATTCCATTAATTCCACGAGGAGCAGTGTAAGTTTCCTGCCTTCGCTAAATTTTATTGAATAAACAAGCCACCTACAAAGTTTCATGACCTTTTACAATATGTTCAGAAACACAAAATACAGCTATTGCTTAATGAGCTATACTGACGTGAATTCAAGTTTTTGACTACTATTCTTGCAGAAATAAATGTAGATGATTGTTTCTTCCACTGCAATAGACCCAATCCAAGTCCTTTTGAACCCAACAGATTTTTTTTTTTTTTCTAATTTTTGGGATGTGGCTCACATCCAGCTTAAGTGACACACAAGGACTTTACTCATTTTCATGCTTTTGAAAAATAAGCCCAGTCACAAGTAGTGGCACCTCCTTTAAACCTGAATTTTCCTGTTGATGAAGAAGATTCAGAGTGGATGTTGAATGAGTAGGGCCTATTTGCAGCTCACATCTCACAAGTGCAGAAAGCAACAGCAATGGCATCTATTTTGTAAGAACTTTACCCTACAACAGCTGGAGATAACTTATCAGAATAAACACAGATGGGCCAAAGTTTCTAGCTAGTCAGTCCGTGCCAGCTAGTGAATTTGGCACCTCTGATAAAGCAGTGAACTTAATTTTTCACTTCTGCACTTTTGTGCAATAGTTTTAACAAAGAATAGTGGGTGGCTCCCTGTGCAAATTCCTTAGAGAATCAAAATTCGTTGTGTAGCACTAGAAGGAAGGAAAATGGTCTTGTATTGTATTGCATTGTATTGTATTGTATTGTATTGTATTGTATTGTATTGTATTGTATTGTAATGTCTTTCTACAGAATGAATGGTTAAACCAGAATTCCTATGTTTCTTCAGAATGGTTGTTAAAATGTACTAGCCAAAGGTTTTCTTAATGTTTTGTCAGTTTGATTTACATATTGGGAATGTTGGAGGTTTAAGGCAGGTTGTGAAAAAACAAGTTTAATTTCTCTACTTTTTTGGTGGCATCACTGCTTTATTAAAAACAATATGAGTACTGTTGTTTGATGTTTTTAACTGAAGCAGTAGCTACAGGTTCCAGTTTAGCTACATGCTTCAAAAGCATAAAATAAAAGTCAGACCTGTCACAATACCTAAAAATGGAGATATATATATATGCTTAACTGTGAAGTTGCATTAATGTCAGTAATGTGTATGTTGCACAAAAATTTTGACATGACCATAACTCACTGCAACACTCAGGCTTATGGGAGCAGCAATAATTTTTTTATTTTAGTTTTTCTACTCGTTTAACAAACAATAAGAGAGGGTGACAGGAAGATTCAAAAGTTAAACCTGTTACGGCCTGGTTATGTATTGCACAACCTAGTGATGATTCCTCTTACAGTTATGGAAATACATGAAAGAAACTGCAGAGGGATTTGGGTAGAAGAAGCTGAGACATTTATGGAAGCTCCCTTGTTGTTGGCCTTATGGGGGCTGAGTGAGGTGAACTTTTCCCACAGTGCTTAACTTCTTCCTTGTAACACGCAGGTGTTGTCTTACGCAACTCTGCATTGCTGATGCTTGTGACCGTGTTGCAAGTTCTTTGATACTCGATGTTTTTCCTGAAATCCGAGTCCTTCGGGCAGGTGAATCTCAGAGGATATCTCTTGGTAATCCTTTGTGCTAGTAGGGGAGGAGGAGGTTAAAAAACGTGGCTGAGTAAAGCCCTAAAGGGCAAACAACACCATACATAACATTTGTTATGACGTGACTTTTTTCTAAAACATTGGTTTACTTCCTGAATCAGTTCCTTTGGTTTTTAGCTTGGGTCAAAGGTTTGGCAACGGTTTCCCCATATTTTTATTTTAATTAGACTACCCCTGATTTTTATATTGTCTATTAAAATAGTATTTAAAAACTGCAAAGTCTGCAAATCCTATTTTTCTGGTCAGTACAGAGCGCTCTCACATCACATTGCTCTTAATGGAAATTAATTGTATCATGCTTATAGACCTTGGAGCAGTTCTGCAGATATTAGATTCTTAGACATCTGTGGTGTTTTATTATTGATTAAAGAATGAGAGGAAATCTCATGGTTTAAGACCTTGTAGTGGGATTTATGAATTACTCCTTTTCCTATGTGACCCTTGGCAGGTCATTGAATCTGTCTTTCAGTTTCCCATCCGTGAAGCAGGGAATAATGATGATTTTCTGCTGCTGCTCTTTGTCCATCATGCCTACTTAAATAGTGCACTCTTTGGAACAGGACTTGCAACTGGGTAGTGCAGAGAAATTTCATTCTGGGTTAGGATCTGCGGCTGTAATACAAATAATTAATATCAGCATTAAACAGTCAAAGGTTTTACATCCAAGATGCATTTGGCCTGAGGCCCACATAGTTCTTAAAATGATGGATTTTTAATTGATTATTTGGAATGAGACCTTTTCTCAGACTAGCTAAATTGCTTAAGACCCACGCACACCAGCTATATTTAGAGGCGAGGAGGTGGCAGAGTAATTCTTAAAGTGCTCTGTTTCTAATAACCCAGGTGAGTGACAGACTGTGAGTGCTGCCTCTTTTAAAGCAAACATGACTCACAGCCCCCAGGCTGCAAGCATGTGCAGGTTAGAAATTGCATTGAACTGTCCACATTCAAGAAGCAAGGAAATACAGCCAAATTCATAAACATTTAATTTAATAATTTCAGGTTAGTACAACAGGGTAGGCACACTAATGGCTTAGCATCTCTAACAGCAAAATGCAGAAGGACTGTGTAAAATTGGGGCAAGGTTAAGGTGCACCTGGAGTAAATAAGGCAATATCTTCGTCCCACAGCACATGCTGATATTTTCAGAAAACATTCTGCAGAAATTACCTCTTTATAAAATAGCTCCAGAGTCCAAATCAAAGACAAAATGGGAATGGCCTTCGTGATGCACTGATATTTAATTCTTGTTGAAATGGACACAAGCACACACAATTGGCTGCTTCCCAGGCATTTCTTGTCCCGAGCAATTCCCAGTGCCCATGAATGGTCTCTCTGTCCTTCAGGGAGTGTACACGGTGAAATGAAACTCTGCTACTGGAAACTGCCACGAGGGTGCACGGGAGGAGTGAGCACCACCCCACGCCTTTTCACGTCTCTGACCAAAGCCAAAATAAGCAGCAAAACAGGGCAAAACTGCTTTCTCAGTGGGAGAAGAATATTCTGGCTTCTTGAAAGATGCTTTATGTCACTTGTGCTCCTGGGGACAATGGACCGAATTGATGCTTATTTTGTGTCCTAAGCTTGTCACTGACCTTGGCACCCAGCCCCATTGCACTGGGTTTTTTTCTGTGAGATTACCCAAGACAAGCTCTTCTCTGAGAAACTGAGTATTGCCAGGAACTCCCACTGATGCAACAACTTTCCTCCATCACAAGCTGCAAAGTTAAAAGCACACTTCTGTTTTAAATGCAACAACAATTCTCACCCAGGCTCTGGAATAGCTGCATCTTTGTTGCAGCACATTCTCATTAAAGAATTTAACGGCTACATGAAAAATTAAGCTAGTTCTAACTACTTTTCTTCTAAAGGGAGTTTCACTAGAAATCAAACATGGTCCTTCTTCTGTCATTCATTGCCTCTTTTTTAATAGTTCTCATGTTTCATCCCCGAATATTTGCATTCAGTAGGCATGAAGATAGGTGGAAGACACAATGCAGAGGTTTTGGTTTTGAGTTTCCTCACCTCTTTGCTTCCCCTAGAGCAAACATAATATTGACTTTGTAGTTGCCTCCCAGTTCTGTTCCTGGGCATTGAACCCAGTCACAGGTGAGAGCAAGGCACGATATCTGCTTAACCGCCAGTGCACACCCGGCTCTGCTATGGCTCGTGACAATTCCCCGTGTCAAAAAAACACGTAATCATTACTCAGTGGTTTTGCACCAGACTAGGAATCTCTGCATTTTACAGCATTGCCTTCATGTGAACCTTAGGGAACCTGACAGGTCTGAAAAATGAAGACTTAGTACCATGTAGCAAGAATCTGGTAACGAAAGATGTTCAGTGTCCTCCCACCCAACTACAAACACGCCCTCAACACCGACCCACTTTGCTGGGTGGTGTCTCATGTATTCCTTCATGTAATCCTTTTCAAGATTTGTGTGTGTAAATAACTGAATAATACTTATATATCTAACACCTTTCATCATTGTAAAGAGGCTGCCAAGTTCTGAAGCTACCAGGGTGTACTAGATATAAGGTTCATCTGGTTCCTGAGGGTGTTGTACAAGCTAAGATCAGCCTAATAAAAGTACAGGAAGACTGAGAACCAGTAACGATTGCAACGTGTAGTGCTTTGTGTAATATCTCTTAACTGGAAGTATTTCATGCAACTTATTGCCAAAGATTCAGATTTTGTTCTACTTTCAGAAGTTCCTTTATTTCCACAACACTACAGTTAACCATTTAGTTGAGGGCAACCAAGTTAACTACTCTTCGTCTCTGTCAGTTTAAGCTGCTCAGTTTATAGATGCCAAATATCTAAAGCATAAAATTTAGTATCTTTTCCTAACATTTGTTCCTCAAAATTAATAACTCTATAGATAATTTTCATTGTCTGCATAAATATCCAGTCCCTTTTTGTACCTTGTCAAGTTCTTGGCTTCCAAGAGAAATTAATGTCAAAGTCCAATTATAAGCTGAGTATAAAAGTATTGTTTTTTCAGGGCTGGATTTTTTTCTTCCTAATGGCATTGAGCTGAATTTGTCTTCTGATTCTGTGTTATGAGACAGTGAGAAAATAAGCTCCCTATATCTTTGTTACTGATACACACTTTCAGGATTATCCGTTTTATAAAGGACAGTCTTATTATCCTTATTTAACTAAGAGACAACAGTTTCAGGGATAGATGGAGTGATTAGCACTTGAATCATACTTATGTTTCAGGCTAATATTCTCAGTTTTTTCCTTCCTTAATATTTGCTTCTATCACAACCAACTTCCAAGACAGGCTTTCCATCTGCTTCCTGTGCTGCCCACAACCCCCCCATTTACCTGCTATAATTAACCCTTTCTCTTCCAAGCACACTGCCTCCAAAGTCCAATAGAAACAGTGGAAGGTCCCTATCGATTGCAAAATGCCTGTAATCAGGTCATGGGGAAGTGACGTGTTAAAGGGATAGTTTTCTTGATTTTTTTTTCACTTCTGACTCAGCCTGGGAAGATTTGGCGTCATTTCCAGACAGTTTCAGTCTCTCTGAGAGGATTAGGATTTCGTTTTATTGGTTTATGTAGAAAATTATAATACGTAAGCTGACCTTTTCTCCTCAACCCAGGATCCTTTTGGTGTGTGTTTATTCCCTTTAAGTTTCTACTTAATGGGTTGCTGCCTTGAGTTGTAGGTTCTGTTTACTACAAGATCTAACTTGCTTCATTTGTCTGCCTCCACAATACAGGACTTTAATGTCGAAATTATATCTCCCATAAGCCATTAGTCTAATCAGTCCAGCTCTTGAGGAAGCTGATAAATCAACAATAATCTGAACCCTGGATTCCCTTCAAGGACCCTGAGTCAAAGGGCTCTGGTGTTCATGTCGTTCCCTGTAATGAGCTGTGCCCTGGAAGGACAGAGAAAATATGGCTTGATAGCCGATGAATGTCTGAGATTCTTTCTGCTGAGCAGGACTGTGATTCTCCTGCATTTCAGTAAAATACTTACAAGCTAATTTAGTCAATGTGTTGGTGGTGGTTAGATGTGGATGCTTGACCACTAAAAACTGAACTGGCAAGCTACACGCTCCTTTCTGCTTAAAGTCACTTAAGAGAAGGGGAAGTGATTATCTAGAGTGAGCTGTCAACCTTTATGCCAGCTTTCCTCCTGATATGATTTATAAAACAGCTAAGATAGCCTCTGGGGGGGAGCTTTGCAATGGAAATAGCAAGTGATTTTTATTCTAATGAACATAACACTGTCACAAGTTTAAAGTTCAAATCTGAGGTACGAAGGTTTGGGGGAAAAAAAGAGCCCGTAAAATATGAATGTGACAGCATATGTGTTCCTTTCCTGCACAGTGTATGAAACAGGAGAAATAGGCAAACTTTATTTTTCTAATGAGGTTTAAAATATTTTTCAGTCTTTATCAGGCAGAAGGTCCTCAATACCAGTTGTTTTTTGGTCGCTGGGTTTTTTTTCCTTCACAAGCTCCTCGATTAAGATGAGGCATTTTTCTCATAGCAACTTGTGCTGTGCCCTTTGGTCCTTCAGCATTGCAAAATGTCCTGTCACAATTGGCACTCAGTAAATAACCCTTGGTTGGCAGCTGTGGCCAACAGGCAGAAGGCTGAATGGACTACAGGAATTTAAACTGCTGGAGGAGTCTTGTCCTGACCAGCATTTAAAAACACCAAACGGTGATGTATTGCAGAACTTATTTCTTCCCATTCTGTTTAAATAAAAAAAAAAAAAAAAAAGAAAAAAAAAGAAAAAAAAAGCATCAGTTACTGGGTATTTGACAGCTTTCATTGTTATCTAGCTTACTTCAGAGCTGCTTTAAAAATAAAATCAAACCCTTTTCTAGAAACTGTTACATGCACAACAAAAACAGCAACAACAACTAATTAGAAAGTTTATACATCAATGGCAGGTTAACCTGCCCCTGAACTTACCCAGCATATTTCTTATGATGAGAGCTGTATGAATGCAATTTAGGCAGTGAACCATAATGTCTGCAGGCTTGCTGAGGCTGATAGCTTTTCACTTTCTAGTCAGTACCTTTCTGTCTCAAGGCTAGAGTTGCACTACATCCTTGCTACAAGCTGAAAGAGAAAGAATCAGCTGAGTAAAAATGGAAAGTGAACTAAAACTTTAGCAAAGCTCTAAAAACGCTTAAATTCTATTTATTAGCTTTAGTTCCTGAAGACATATCTCACCTTGAAACCTTGTATTAGTAGGAAGCTCTCTTGTACCAGCTTTGGGGCACACTGCCCCAATTGGAAATGAGGTGGTGGTGGTGGCTCGTGGGATTCAGAATTTCCATGTTGGTCTTTTCCTCGGTGGCCCAGCCATCCCTAGCCAAGTGGAGAAGGTGACAACAGGCATGTGGCAAACTCCTGCTTGGTGGAAACATGGAGCATTTCAGTGGGGCATCAGTGGAATGATTATGACCTGGAAGAAGCAATACTGAATGTATCAGAAATCAAAACAAATTCCTTCTGGTGGTTTGGTAAAGTTGGTGTGAGTTGTACAGAAGTGTTCGCAGGCAGTAGGAATAGGTGCCACTGCCATGCACTTGTCTGCTCTGGAGTCCTGCCATGCTGAACTTCCATAACTAGCAGCAATATTAATTTGATGCCCTTATTTCTCTTTCTGTGTAAGTGCAAGCTGTACACTTACAAAAAGGTGCTGAATAGCCTGAAGACACATGGAGTTAAAAAAAGAGGAAGTATAGCTGTGCTTTCCAGTGTGTCATGTGACTTCAACTCACTTTTCTGTTCTGAAAAACAGAATATAGTCTAAATTGCTTTCAGAAAAACAAAAAGATGCTTGGGCAGTATTTTCTCAAGCCTTGTCTGTTTAAGTAACTACTTGGTGGGACAGATGGTAGAGAAAAGAAAAATGATACTCCAGAAAACCCCAAAACCTCCTTTGAATTTTTGAAAAAGAAAAAAAAAACAAACAAGGAAAATTCAGAGCTGTTTTCATACTCCAGCTGTTCCCAAATGATAGACACTGCCACACCATTGGGAGGTTTGTATTTACTTTGGGAACCCGACTGCATGAGGGACCTACCTGATACTCAGGCGGCAGTAGCCAGGTGACAAGTACTCTGTCTCTCTGTGGCAAAAAATTCACACTGAGTAGGGACAATACAGCTCAATCTTTTTCTCCTTATTACTGTCTCCTGAGATATGGTCAGATTTGGGTTAGGGAATACAAAACCTCAGTATCACAGCTTGTTAAAAAAATCAGGAAATCGCTAGGAGTTATTTCCTTCTTTTTCAGCAAAGTTTGAGTTTCCACAGGGAGAATAAAATCAGAAATTCCTGATACATCCAAAGCTTAGTATCACGAAAAATTTGAAGGTAATAAAAATAAGCACCTCTCTATTTTCCATTAGCAGGTGTCTGAAGCTTTGCTGAGACTCCTACTGGCACAGAGAGATGCTAAATGCAGTATTTTGCCACTGTCATGGGGTGATTTATCTACAGAGTATAATTTTTTATGCAGCTGTTATACCTCAAGTGGTAAATAAGGCTTTGTCTGTGCTCCAAAATTGTGCCACTTTAAATATACCGCTGTAATTAAAGTGCTACAACCCATTGGCTGTTGTTACAGCCCTGTAAAACATCATTCTGTCATGTACTTGTCCCTGTATAGCAAGGGGAGCAGGGTGATTTTGTGCTGTATCGCACACTGAAGCTTTTTATTGATGTTACAGTTACAACTAAAGGAAAAAAAAAAAGGCAACCGAAATGTTATGCTGGGAGAGGTTTTGAGTGTAGATAAAGTCTAAATCAGAAAGCCTGTGAGCAGCTTCAGGTACAAACTACATTTGCCTGTGGCCAGGGATAATGGTAGCACATTATAGTCCGCATTAAATACCATTAACAATGACAAGAGTGTGGCGACAACATTTCACCAAGGCAGGAAAATACAAGGTTTGTGGCAGTAGCATCAGCAGCCTTACCAATGAGCACAGAAGGATTTCTCAGCATCCAGCTCCTGTGCAGGATTAAGACCATTTTATGTTTTCTATCAGAAGTCACATTGTCACCGTGTTACAAAGTCGCTCCTGAGAACTGAAGTCTGGGCCGTGGCAAAAAATTGCCGAATATCTTGCAATACTTGGAGTATAGTATTTATTTCCTGATTTCAAATAAGCAGTGAAAAACTATTCTTGCCAAGAGTTTCCAGTAAGGATTGCAGCTGGGTAAAACTTGTCTTAATGTCCAATTTCAAAAAATCAGATTCATTTAGATTAATTGCCTTTTTGCAAGGCAGAGCAATTTAAAGAATATCTGCCTGGAAAATTTTTGTGGGTTCTGTGGGTTATTCTCCTCACAAGACAAATATCAACATAATGTTCAGTGTTGTGACAGAAGGGCTTTAAATGGTGTGCCCCATGGTCTGATTGTCACACCGTTTAATATTTTGAAAAAGCTTCTTCTTTTTCCCTCTCCCGTGTAAAGTTTGAAGTTGCTTTGATTCATCCTTATGTGAGTAGAGACATTATTTGGGATCTTAGTTTTTTCTCTGATCTTATTTAGGATTCTTCATTTCTATATTTTGCCCTGCTGTTAATTTGCAAGGGAGCCACAGTTTCTCTGTACCGTAACTGACCCATCTCTAGCGTGGCAAATAACATTCCTTGCCTATCTGACAGAAACGTGCCAGACTTAATTAGCAACAGACAATGTTTTCAGAAGTGACTGGTTAGAGACATCCTGTGAAAATTGACGCTCTTCAAGACTATCAGGTTGAGCCTCTGGATACACATTCACACTCAAAATTCACAAATAACTTGAAAAACAGTTGGTGCACTGAGAAGATGCATTTTAAACACATTACTGGATATCACAGCAAATATATTAATGGTTACTTTCATGCACATATTTTGAAACCTAATTCTTTCCCGTATTCAGTGCCAAAGACTAGAAATCCTACCTACTCTTCATTGGTGTATTCCATTTTATCTAGCAGAGAAGGGCAAACCCTGCCCATCCCACTGGCAAAATCCAGAGGTGAAACACTATGGACCACGAGAAGAAAGAATTTTAAAACTTCAGATTTAAGCTTAGATCTGCTCAGGATTTTACAGCTCCATCAGGATTTTGCAACTCCATGAAAGCGTGCTTGTGTGACTGCCAAAATCCTTCACTGTGAAAAATAAGTATTGTGATTTCTTCACCAAACTGGAAGTAGCAGCCACTTGCACAGCACACACAGGTGCTATACAGCTGTCTCGTGATGGATCTCTTGCTTGCTGACCTGATTTCCACTGGTGTTAACTCAGCACAGCACTGTAAACTTCTCTGGATGATTAGAAAACATTCCTCTGAAGTATGCGAACAAACATGATCTACGAGCGCTGTGCTGGAGATTATCTTGTAAATGTAACATCTCTGCAGTGGGACAATATAACTTTGCTATTTTTTTCTTCTGTCAGCTGCCTGGATTTTAACAGTTAGTTGCAATCATATTAAATATCTCTCTGCCTTTTTTTTTTAGCAGGAAGCACCATTCTTTTCTCTTGGAAGGAGCCAGACCAATTTGCGTGCTCTATCATCCATAAGTAAATGTAAGAACTGATCTGAATTCAGTGTTTATATTCAGGTAGTGCAGTGTGGTAATCTGAGAGACATAAACTCATTGCAAGTCTTCAGTGGAATGGGAACTTGAAACTGCGAAAAGATACTGGAACCAAAGGTGTCTTCCTCATCCCTTGAAACACTTGCCAAACTTTTTTTCTGTTACAGCTTGAGGTCTTCCCTCTGAAACCGATGCCCCCTGTTACACATGGAGAAAGGCAAACATTTTGCTGACGTGGCTGTTAAACACTGCAGCCCATGTGGTCTCCTTGAGAGTCACTTGGCACGCAGGCTTCTCCTTCACCATGCCAGCTCAGCCAGGGGAGCTGGGCGAGGAAATTAGGGTGTCCTTGTGTTTTCCTTTTCCTGTCAGATCCTGGTGTGATAGCCAAAACCTGGTTTGCATTCCTCCACCTTCATCTCTTCTGCCACAAATATAATTACTCGATGTTCATCTCGCTAAGAGATTTCATATCTAAGATCTTCAAAAGGTCTGTCAAGGAGAAAGCAATAGGGAGAAAAGCTGAGAAACTCAAATGTGGGTTTAGGTCAATGTGCATTATGAATGTGACAGAACTACTGATGTACAAACACTTGTGTATCTAACTGTAAAATGTGAGCACCTAATACCAAATTTATTTCACTATTATTCCCTTTCTGTCTTTCTTTTCGAGTTCAGGCTTTCTTCCTGTAACAGTATCAATTATTTTTCAATAGTGTCTTGCATCCCATTCTGTCTCATTTCTTTTTCAGTACAACCCTTTTCTCTGCTAAATCATCAAAGATATTTTTGTTCTTTTATTGTGGCAGAGTCTGTAAACACGACCTTAGAAAGAGAATTTCTAAGTGCGAGCATTTGTGATGCATTTGCGCTAAAAGCTTTGAATTGCTATCTTTGATAAAGCTATTTGGTCTGATTATATTGTTTTGGAATCACACATTCAGGTGCACTTCTCTAAAAAAAAAGAATTTTTCAAAATGTAGTATATTGCATGTCTCAAAATGGAGGAGGATTATTTTTAAACTCAGTGTATTCCATATCAGCAATTGCATTTCTATCCTGAAATTCACACACCAGCACTTAAACTGAAACTTAAAGTTCAGTGTTTAAAAACCTCCTAAAGATGTATCAAATATAAATAAAGTTAATAATAATTATTCTAGTTTCATTCCTCTTAAATTGCTTCCATGCTTTCAAAACTGCCTGGGCAGATGTTGCAGACATCTCTAGTATTCAACATGACAAATGTTCTATGTGAGCACTGAGTAGCAGGTGGAAGAGTCACTGATGGCTGTAGTGAGATTTTTAAGTGGAAATTGAAAACAGCATTTCCAAATACAAAGTCAGATGTCATAGACTGCAATCTAAGTGGGAGTAACTGTACTTTGGGAAATTCAGTGATGTCTTTAAAGAGCCATATGCAGTCGGGAAAAGGTGTTTTCACATCATCAAATAGCAGAGGCCCAGAGGCACAGCCCGCTATAAAGTTACATGACGTGTTGTTATCAGCGTTTGAGGCATGGGAAAACCTCCCCTTCCTCCATAAACCTCTGCGGCTGAAGGCAGCCCAGCACCCACCCATTCCATCAGTGCAAAGGATTATGTGAGTCTCCTGTCGTCTGCTTTGGTCAGAATCAGCCAGGTTTAACAGGAAATGGAGTTGAAAAAGTTAATCTGGTGTATTTCAGTTGAAGCTAATTTTGAAACAGTTCTACCGTACATATCCCCAGCTTAGGAGCGTAACTTCAGTTTCACTCATTTTAGGCAAATTGCTGACAATAGAGGACATCGTACCTGGTACTCCAGACATCTCCTCATCAGTGTTGAGAGGAGGATCACCTCCCTTAACCTGCTGACCATGCTGACACCTTTCATGAAGACCAAAAGCTCAATAAAAAATCAGTTTTAATGAGAAAATATTGGCCATTACAAGAGAAGCATTTTAAATTCTGCCAGTTTCTCCCTCAGTCAGGTCACACAAGGCTCTGTAGACAGGGTCTGTAGTGACTTAGAGTTTTCTCAGCTTGTGGACATACAAGCTGGCAGAAGAATAAATAAAATTATGTTACACTACTTCCTGTACCAGTTTACAAGGCAGAAATGTGTATGAACAGATAACGGAAATAAAAAAGGTTTCAAGACAACTGTCTGAAACTTCCTGCCATCAACTTTTATGTGATCATCTGTGTATGAGAATTTTACATGGGCAGACAGTCTGGAGTTCATATGACCATTGACACATCCCCTGAAAATTTGTGAGATTCCAGATATTATTTTGTGGATAAAACCGAAAACTTTGAGGTAATACTTTTCCCTTTGTTAAAGGACACTCTGCTGGCTCCAGCGTTCAGCTCTCATTTTCTACCATTCTTGGGCCAAAACTGTACTTTTCTCAGACAGTGCTTTCTCTCTCCTCTCTATTGAAGAATTTCTCTTTTGTAGACATAATTAACTATTCACTGACATGGAGCCTTGCGTTTGCCTCTTCCCAAATTCCAGGAGGGCAGCCCTAATCTCTAGGTTACAAAGTCAGCTCCCGTACAGCTCACAAAGCTTTACACAATGGGTGAGGCTGCAGCAGGGGAGATTAAAAGACTATCTGGGCACTGCAGTGGTCGGAAAGCTCTCCGGTGAGGTGGGAGATCTACTGTCAATCCCCTGCTCTGATGAATATTTGCTTCTAAAGAGATGCTGACACCTTTTCCTGGCTTCTCTGGAACCAGTTATGTTGGATCGGGGGTGAATTTAGAGTAGAAAGTCCAGCACCACATAGTACCTATATATGTATTTTAGAATACTAACCACAGTCTACTAAATGGACTTGAATATAAATGAACTGTCACTATGGGAGAAGAGTTGAAATCATCTTGGATGTACAGATAATATTGTCTCAACTGTGAACTCTGCTTTAGAATCTCATTTCAGCCTCTACCTAAAAATCTATATGTCAAAAGAAAATATCCTGGGTGCCATCTACAAACTATAACGTGACACAAAAAAGCCATCTTTCTATATGATAGAGCTACTTCTAATTTTCCCATTAGACCAAACGACACCATAAAGAATATCTGCCAACAACATGATATAAAACCACACCATGCATCATGAAAAATAATTGCAATTCAATTACTCCTGAATTATAAAACCGTCAGCTAGGTGCAATAAAGACAAAAGCCTTAGAACATATGATAAACTGCTTAGCATAGATAATTATATATGTTTGAACAAAATTCCCAAAATAAAGCATGTGCAGTTTGAAGGAACAGGGTAATCATGCCAAAATAATTCTCATTTATAGTAAAGGTTTGAGGATCAGCAATTTTAAAACCGTCTCCCCGAAAAAAAAAATTATCAAAATAAATTAGCACTCATAGAGTGTAAAGTAAATTTCTCACTCAGAGAGGTCATGCCCAGCAACTGGGCAAGGAAATTTTTCTTCTATTATCTTGCTTAGATTCTGCTTTGCCAAATCATTTACTGTTGCTGCTCAGCACCACAGAATGGTTAAGGTTGAAAGGTACCTCTGCTCTACCTCACCTGCTCAGAGCAGAGTCACCTTCAGCAGCTTGCTCAGCACTGTCTCCAGCCAGGTTTTTAGTATCTTCAGGAATGAAGATTCCACTTCACCCTCTCTGGGCAACCTCTTTCAGTGTTGGACAACCTCACAAGTTTTTAATTATTCTTAAATTGAGTTTCCTTTGTTTCGTTTTGTGCCTGTTGCCTCTTGTCCTGTCACCGGGCACCACCGAGGAGAGCCTGTCTCTTTTGCACCTGCCCTTCAAATATTTTTATGCCTTAAGAACCCCTTGAACCTCCTCTTCTCCAGGCAGAGCAGTGCCAGCTCTCTCAGCCTCTGGCCATATGAGGGATGCTTCAGTGCCCTCAGCATCTTCATGGCCCTCCCCTGGACCCACTCCGGTATGTTCACGTCTTGTACCTTCTTGTACCGCTTTAGGTACCATGAAAAAAGCTATGGAATTCTTGCTTCGTGGCAGTTCTGTGCTTTTGCCACACTCCCTGCTTAGATAACAGAAAGAGAGAGGGAAAAAAATTAGACTGGGGGAAAAGTAGGATTCAGGGAGAAGGCTTTTGCAGGACAAGCAGAGAAAATAAAACTTTTAGCAGAGAGGTCCTATCTGCACACTCCACTGGGACCCCTGGGGCATTCTTAGGAGAGGGATTTAATTCTCTTTCTTGGTATGCTGCATTTCAGAAGAATGAAGAAAATGGCTTTCCCACATGATTTTTGATTACCACTATGTTAGGAAAACACAAATATGCTTCTTAAAATGCAGCTTTTTCCCTAAGCTTAAAGTCTCATCTTGGTCTTGCACTTTCAAAGACAGAAGTGGCTGTGGAAAAAGACAGACATAACATCCATCCTGCAGCAAGGCAGAACTGGGTAAGGTTCCAGTCAACATCGGGCTAAAGTGCTGAAACTTTTGCAAAAATACTTACCAAAGAGAGAACAAAATTATTCAAAGTCGATGTAGTACCATAGTTCCAGAACTTCTCAGAGAATTTCTCATATAATCAGTAATATTAAGAACTGGTTATTTCATAGATGCTATTTTTCAGTGTTCAAAGTGTCCTTTTAATAGGTCTTTATAAAATAAGATCTTTAACAGATCTTTATAAAATAAAGAAACGATTTTATTTTACTGGATTTGCTAACATAACAGATTTCATAAATTGGCTTTCTCAAACTCATGATGACTACATTTCAGTTTCTTAATTGACCTTTTACATGCTTCACAAAGCACTTGGAGTTTGCATGTATTTATTCCTCTGGTATGTGGACAGAAAAATATTAGGCAGCATTTTTACTGATGCTGATGAAGTTTCTCAGAAGGGTTTGAAAATGGGTTTGAAATGCTGGGAACTCCAAAAGAAGCACTGCCATATTCTGTCACAGGTCTGTTTCTGGCCAGAGTACTCCGAGATTACAGTGACAGGCAGTGCAGAAATCACTAAAATAGTTGTCTGAGGTAACAATTTGAAAAAAAGAAGTTTCATTATTCACCTGTGAAATAGGATGTAGGACATAGGAATTAACACATTGTCCAATGTGACACCTAGAGATGAAAAAAAAAAGGGACAAAAAAAAGAACAAAAAAGTTAATAGAACAAGACAAAGTTCATCCTAGAAGCTAAATTGTTATTATTTTTTGTAACTATGAACCTTTTGCTCTGCATTTCTTCTGTCTTTTGAATTGCAGTCCTTAAGTCAGTGGTCACTGAGCCAGCTTCTCAACTCACACAGGTTAAGGGTAATCCTGGTGCTAACTAGAAAGGTTTGACCCATGTAATTTTTATTTATGAGTGTCAGAATTCTTGTGTTGCATTGTCAGCCTTGCCCATATCTATTATGTTTCCACTCCAGATATTTAGCAGGAACCACAGCCACTGCTATGATGAAAGGCAGCACCACCCACACGCTCTTTAAAAGAGTAAGAGTAAAGCTGAATTAAATTTGCTCAAAAATTAGAGAGAGTGACCTTTCCAGAACACAGAGGTCTAAAGCCACTACTACCCTTTAGCTAGAGGAACTGTTCTGCTGGACACTGAAGTTCTGCCTCTTCAATTTCAACAAATTACCTCTACAATGAAAACACTGACAACTATTGAGTGTCAGAGAAAATTAGGAGAAAATTTAAATTTCAGTTCCAACCTGTCTAGCTGAATTCACTTGCCTAATGCTAATGTGTAGGTTCTAGCGTGAGAAGAAGTAACCTTTAACCTTGGGTGGCAGGGCACCAAATAGGTGCAACTCTTTTATTAAGAACTCAATTATTAACAACTCTTTTATTAACAACTCTTTTATTTTGCAACTCAATAGCAACTCTTTTATTAACATCCAGACTTCTAGTGGCCTGACACTGGCATGTGAGAACAAGTATTTTTGTAAACCCTCTCTCTCCAAGATTTGAGTGGCACCTTTTCAGAACTTTAAAGAAGATTCATTGAAGAAATATGCAAAGTCCTTACTGGCAGACAGAAGTACTGCCAGAAGGGCTGGATTTTGAAATAGCACTTATTTTGTGTGTCCAGTTTCTAGAAGCTTTGGTATATATAAAGCTCTACATATTTTAATGCAAATAATAGAGTTTTTCATCAGGCTTTATGCAGTCCTATCACCTTGTGTAAGAATAAGTAAGAATAAGCCAATCAAATGCCAGGTGATTCAACTACAATTCACTAAAAACCAAGTCAAGTAAGTAGAATGACCACCTATAATTGCTGCAGAAGTGATCTTAAAAGTAAATAAACAAAGATCCTATTGTTATATGAAGTTGTATATTGTCTTAGCATTGAGCATGTTAACTCACGCACTGATTGATCTGTGGCTGTCACCACCACATCCTTATTAATCACATGCAAAGGCAATTCAAAAGTAATCATGGAAATCACCCACTTCCTGCTTTCTAGGGCATTTATAAGGCTCAGTCAATTGTTCCCTTTTCCCAGCTTGTAACCCCAAATTAGAGTAAATTAAACCACATGAGAACTAAGAGAGAGCCATCCCAGCTAAGAGCCCTGCTCTCTGTGCTGGTTCCCGTGATGTGATTCACTGTGAGCTGCTAGCACCCATGAGAACAGGTAAATTTGGTACTCTAAAGGAAAACAGACTATTTTACATTCAAATATCTATTGGAGCAAGAGTTTATTTGTCCTTATTTTTTCTATCTGTTGCTAAAATACCGTTGTAGTTGCTTAAAAAAAAACAAAAAAAACAAAAAAAGGAATAATCACTTTCTTTATGAACAGTTAGATAAAAGTAGCTTCATGCAACAGAAGACATGTGCACCTCTGAGTTAAAATACTTTTCTCTGTCCTGTTTTGATTTGAGATTGGCTTCTTTAGGCTTTGATGAAGAAGCAACGCTGAGTTATACTTTTGATTTCTGTGGCTGGCTTGCTCGAAGGAGGATCACTTTAGCTATCATGGATCAGAAGGCAGAAGTAGTTCTTGGCATGTTATAAATCACAGCAGTTTCCATCCCCATTTGAATGCCTCTGAAAACTATGAGGTTTTTGCTGTCTGAGTTCTTGCTTTAGACTTTTAATAGATTTTTAAAATTATTTCATTTTCAGAAACAACATATTACTACTTAGGTTTCAGGGTTTCTAGGCTTTGTGTTTGAGTCATGATTGCCTTTTGGTTTTTTTAGATAATCTTGGAATTGTTATCTGTACTAGTTATATACTAGTGTGATTCTGTTTTGTAATGTAGTAGTTCTCATATCCTAAATAGATCTGAAGAGGCCAAATATGAGCAGTTATAAGGACAGATGGCAGCAAACAGCAGAACTCAGGTCTCAAAAGATGCCATCAGAAGCCCTGAGAGCTCTGTTTAGAGAAGCTGACCCCGTTTTCCACTTCCTTGTAACATGTGTCCGCACTTACATTCGCACAAGAGAGATGCGGGATGCTTCCGTTTGTAGGTGGAAGCATTTTGAACAGGTGTTAGTGATCTTAACGAGCTCCACAAGATGCAGAAATCAGCAAACTTCCCAGTGGATAAAGTAGCAGGAATATTATAAAGCACTGTGAGCTTGGCTCTTCCTAATTCCCTTTCAAGGCTGTAATAACTTTGGTTTGATATGAGAGGGCACATTGCCTGTGCCCCTGCCCCTTCTGGTGCATTGTAGCTAGGCAGAATCTGCCTTCAGAAACACTTGTGGGTTAGGCTGCTTCTAGATTGCTCTTTTTTCCTTTGATAATCAATTCAACTTACTTTCTTTTAAAATTTGTTTTTCTAACTTAAACCTAGCGGCATTACTTATTTCTATAATTACCTTTATCTGAATTTCGACCAGAAATAGAAAGAAATATCACAATGATTGGATAATGTTAACCTTAAAAAAAAAAAAATCCCTGTCTTTATCTACTTGCTGTTTTTCACTTGTTGCCTAATTAAAGTATTGGATTATTTTAACAAAATTATTTTCTCAATCTGTTATTTGAATTCTGCTGAAAATGTTAGCTTTCATGTGTGTTTAAACCTTTATCTTTAACATACAGATTGAGTTTAGCATACAGTATTGGATTCACATCATTTAATAGGTAATATAATTCTGAGGAAAAATCTTGGTCTCCCCCAAATGAACTAATTAAATAAACTACTTAATTTCCTAGTGTTGTTAAATTCAGAAGCTGAAATGTTCATATAGTTCTTTGATTTTTTCTTTTTTGTTTTGTTTCTTTTTTTAATACTCTTTGATCCTGTATGTAATATCTCAAAAGTGACAGGTGCCCTAAGAAATTGTAGTAGCAAAGTGTGGAATTCAAAGCGAGAGTCTTACCAGTTTGCTAATGACAGTGGAGGAGCACAGAAGTATACCTGTAACTTAAGCTGATCTACTCAGTCGTACTCCAAAAAGAAGAAAAAAAGACAAGAATGTTGGATGCAGAGAGAAGAGATATGCAGGAGAAGGGATTTTTGAACCACATGGCTGACAAGGAGCAGCAACCCCTACCTGGGAGAAGCAACCATGCTGGAAAACCGCCTGAAGCCGAGAAGAAGCTCCACGAGGCTGTTTGTGTGCTGCTGGTGGAGCTGTGCGAGAGGTTCACGTTCTTCGGCATCGTGTGCAACATGATCCTCTTCTGCACCGTAGAGCTCGGCTACCGCAGCTACCAGGCAGCCATCGTCAATATGTGCTTTGTGGGCACCTCCACGCTGACACCAGTGCTGGTGGGCTGGCTGGCCGAGTACCTCGTGGGGAGGGTCAAGCTGGTGTGCATCTGCTTGTTCCTACACTTCCTAGGTGGGTGACACCCTGGTGACTGTGTCGTGTTTTACTGCCTCTCTTGCAGAAACGTGCTCTCGAGCGTTGCGTTTGGCACCTGTTTTCCGCAGCCTTCTCTAACACCTAATTACTTAGCTTTCTAATTACTTAGCTTTACTTAACTCCTCCTCTGCAGAATGCGCTGCAGTGTTTTCACCTTTGTAGTTTTCTGAGGCAGCGCTTTCAACGAGGCAAAGCAGCATTTGTGCGTGCACCTCGTGTAGCTGGTGCACAAACTTGACTCCTCTGAAGGGGGTCAGCTATTGACAGCGTGGGTGCTCAGCTCTTAAAATTGGTCCCTTTAGCAAGCGCCTGAGGTTAGTAGTGTTTGGCACAAGAGCGAGGCTTCAGTCAGAGAGAGAATTTAGGAGCAGCTTCCCTGCTGTTAGGAGTATTGCATGTAAAAGTACAAGACTTTTGTCCTTGGACAAGAGGAAAAGTATCTAAGAACACACCAGTATGAACAAAGTTTGCCTTAAGCATCCTAATACCTGCACTGAGGGCCTGCCTTCTGTTGGCACATTCTGAATCTTCCCTGGATATTATTCTGAATGCCTTTTACCAAAAAAAGCACTTCTCAAACAAAATCCACCTGTTCTGTGGCAGGTAGGGCATCTCCCATGCACTGGTGGTGCATCTGGTGGTTACTCTGTCAAGTTAAACCAACTTGATAGAAATGCTTCTTGCTTGAACCAGTTGTCTGGTAGCCACATTGTTATTTAGACATGCAACAAAGCGAGTAAAAAAAAATCAGAGTCATTCCTGAAATGTTCTTGAGCTAATTGCAAAACCACTATTCAAGCAGTCTGGAAAAATGTTTGCTGTTGTGTTTCACTGTTTCTCCCCTGGTATTCTGGCTTAAATCTCTTTCTGCCGCTTGTCCTTTCAGTGCACTTCTTAAAGTAGATGATTGGAGACACAAACACAATTTTATGCATTTGGGTATTGTTTTAACTAGAACATTTCTTCCTTTGGAGAGAAATCATTAAACATTCCTGATATATTAAAGTATGATGCACAGTCATGATAGTGGCTAATATTGGTGTTGCTGACACATCAGTATATTTTAAACTTAGTGTCCATTAAAACTTGAAAAATCTATCTGACAGGCCTGCTTTGCAGACCAGAAGTGGCAAGTGCAATTCATGGCAGTGCTTCTATGGTTAAATTTTCTGAAAATCGTATTTTCTATGAAGCTGCTACAGAAAAAAGAAAAAATAACGTTTTCCACAAAAGTTTTGAGAATTTATTTCTTAAATTATGATTTCTATTACAATTTTGGGGTTTTAGAAGACGTAAAAAAAAAAAAAAAAAAGCTGCACTCCACTGTGGGATGGTTTGTGGGTCTTTTTGGTTAATCCATGGTTCAGTTGATAGAAGAACCTGAATCCTTACAAACATTTCAGAGGAGGTTTGGTTTCTTGGCGGTCCATAGTGGTATTGCCTTACTTTACATAGCAATATCCAAAAAGTTTCTGCCTCTCTACAGAATTATGCCTCTCCCTCTTTGCACTTTTCTGTTGTTTATCTTTGATTTTCCACCTGTCTTTTCAACATACCTGCTCAAAAAAAAAAAAAAGTGTCTTATCCATCTGATTCTAACTCCTTTCAAATGACAATTTTCTTTCCGCTGCAGGCACAGCGCTATTACCCGTTGTGTCATTCCCCTTTGAAGACGTTTACGTCGACAGACGCCACATTCTTCACAGCCTACCCAAAAGGGAGCAGAAAATAGTGTTCTACTTTGCCCTCCTCACAGCCAGCCTGGGAATAGGAGGCATAAGAGCTATAGTGTGTCCACTAAGTGCGTACAGCCTCGAGGACTGTGGGCCAAAGGAGCTGCTTTCATTTTTCAACTGGTTGGTAATTTAATGTAGGCTAAATATCTGTTGGGAATGATAGAGCTTTGCCTTGAAAGTCGCTGCTGAAATGAAGAGATTCTGTGGATGGTGGGTTTCATGTTTTGTTTTTAACTGCAAAATTTCTAGATTTTGGAAGAGTTTCCAAGAGGTTCAGTTAAAACATTTCCTGACTTTTTCTTTTTGCTTGTAGATGATAATCTATTTTGGCCTCCTACAAAAGTATTCAGGATTAAACATTAATTTACTCAAATACTCAAAAGACTTGCCAACCTAGTTGCTCTTGGAACAACATATTCCTTTTGGTTTTCTGCCTTTAGCGTGGTTATGCCTTTAGGATATTTTGCTGTTGCTCCCGAACAGTGGCAAAATTCAATGATATATTGGGATTTACATCAGAGTAATTTTTTAGCAGTGACAGGCAGCAGTAGACTGCTGGTTTGCTGGAAGTCAGGATTGCTAGTACTCTCAAACTAAGCTCAGTGGTAGGGATCTGCTGTATTGTTTCAGCTTTGCTGCTGGGAAGTTCTGGCAAGTGGTAAACCACTTAGCATTTGTATTTTGGTTGAAGGTTTTTTTTTCATTCTTTGGGAATAATTGTTCTTAAAATGTTCTTTAAAATCAGGGTTTGGATTTTTTTTTTTTAAATATGAATGATTTCTTTCTCCATGCATCAGGGAGGTAATTTTTGATGATTTGTTTGCCCTTATTTGCCCCGTCTGTAGCCATATAGAGAGTGCTATGCTTTCTGGTTAAACTGTGTAGTGAGGAAGTTCAGTGGGAATCTCCATATTCCTGCTTCGAGGCAGGGTGAAGAAAGCCCTAAACTCTCTCCTTTACACACACAGTTATTAAAATAAAAAGTGAGCACATTTGCATATTAACAATGCAATGCTGAAGAATCAATGAAGATCTCAGTGAATCAGATCCCTCCTCCTTTGGGGATGGCTTTCCTGGCTATTCTTTTTTCCTCTAATTTTGTTAATAACAAAGAGTTTTGAATTAAATCCAAACTTCAGTGAACAAAGTAGCTTTACCAAAGGTGGATGAGAATGTTTAGTTCCTTAGAGCAGATTCTGCCTCCTTGACCTGCGCATAGGAGAGAAGAGAAAAAAAAAATCCTTCCTTTTTACTCTATTCTGAGTTTTAATCCTTAATTAGCAACATCATTTTGATTAAATAAGACTCTGGGGGATTAAGACTGGAGAGCAATCAGTTGTTCTGAAAGATAGCTCTGGAGAGTTTATTGTGCTGTGGTCTTAGCCATTCAGAATTGTGTTTAATCAAAGTGACATTTCTCAGTGTTGATTACAAAGGAGATATAATACGAATAAAAAGTTCCTTGGGGGAATCCAAATGGGTCAGTTCTTGGAACTTTGGAAATATCAAGAAATGCACATGTACAATTCAAAAAAGTTTAATTTTTGCACTGGCACCCAAGGAGGGGCTGTTGGAATGCAATCTCAAAATTTAGAAGAAGGGGGGGTTCATTCTAACCATTTTTAATCTTATTAAACCCCTCAGAATACAATCACTTTTTCTTGGTAGCCTGTTCTCTCTTGGTGGGTGTTTGTTGTGGGATTGAATTTTAAAAGGATATAAAATGAGATGGCATATTCTTGATGAGTTTGAGTCTGGTCTTAGCCAAGTTCTGTTTAAACAATCAGAATTACTGAATTAAAGATTGGGTTAAAAGTCCTGCTAATTACCTGTTTTCTAATTCAATCCTTCAAGAAGATTGCTTTGCAAGTCTTAGGGCTCGGTCCTAACCTGCAGTATGTACTATGGCTCTGACCTTATAAATAAACAGAATATACAAATTCTAAGTGAAGAAGGGACTCGGATTCAGTTGGGTTAAATTTTTCTAGGGCCCGCTGCATTTCCAGGATTAAGGTTATGGACTGATACTATTTTGCAGCGGGAGAAATACATTCTGTCTGTGAGGGCAGAGAGTGAGAGCAAAGGGTACAAGCTAGACCAGGGTGAGAGTTAGCAGAGCTGTGTCTTGTCTTACAGACTTGCTGTAAAAAACTGCAGGGAACGTGGGACCAGTGGTGTTTTCCACCCTCACTCTCTCTTTTTTGTTTCCATATATTGCAGATCAATTTCTGCCATTTTCCTCAAAACACTTTACTTATACTCTTTTTAAAAACTTTTTCTGCCTCTTTGGGATTTTTTTCCCTCACTTTGTTTTTTGCAGAGAACTCCACAGTCATACTGAAAAATTGACCTCCTCCTACAAAGGTGTATAAACATAAACAATACTTTTCAATAAGGATCACCTGGATGTTACTTCTCTAAACTTTTCACAACAAATACATTTCTTTAAAATGTTTTTTAAGATGATTATTAGGTGGGCTTGTAGCATTTCAGTTTGTATCTGGACTGCATTCTTGAATTGAACCTCTCGAGTTGGCTTTTGGCTACCATTGTGAAGAGACCTCAGAGTGCCGAAGCTTCAGGAAGGAGCTCTTCCCTGCAGAGCTGGACAGGATGCTCAGTTTGATGTATCTAACTAAATCTGCCACGTCCTGATGTGGGCTCTGAGACCCTTTATGTAATAAAGGCCCAAATACTGATCTGCTGCTGTCAGTATGATATGAGCACATCCCAGAATTCTGGTATGTGTGTTGAGGTTAGTTAGTCTTTCTTGTTTTGGCCATAGGGATTGCTAAACACATTGGTTGGGGTTTTTTTTCTTCTCGTTTTTGTAAGAGAACAGGAACTTTACACTGCTACGTGGCGGTGAAAAATGAAAGTGCTCTCCTGTACTCCAGGGTTTTCTTTGGATGCTCCTATTTCCAGTCAAACAGGCAGAGAGTCATGAAGAATGTCAGGGCTTCAGGTAGCTCAGGCACACTTCTTTAGAAAATTTGGAAAACAGCCACTGAAGCTTCTAACTTAAAAATTGTCAGTTAAGAATTGATTCAAAACTTTTACACCACTTCTAGCCAAACGGGTCATGTAATTATATTTTTTTAAAAGCTTTAGTTGAATAGGTCAATATTTTTATGTACAAAATCCCTCCAACTGTATCATCATCAAGTAACATAATTCCAAATCTTTTGTCACTGGGAAGGTAACTCTTGATGCATTTGCCCAAATACAGAAGTTCAAGTAGCATGAATGAGGCAGAAGTGGCACTGAACAAGAAAACAAGCTTTGCTTCTTCCAGCAATATGTATTAAGCTTTATAATCATGTATTGATGTGTATTGCACCTTTAAATGAAACAATTTTGCTATGGCTCCGGCAAAGGCAAAGGAATCTCTTCTTGCAGTTGCTTCCAAACTGTAATCTTTGACACACTGGGACAGAACTGCTCAATAATTGTGCTGTTTTCAGGGGTTCCAAACTGCAGTAGACCTATCACTAGTGGCATGGCATCTGCTTCCAAGAGTGTGTGATTTATCCTTTGAATATCTTCAGTGATTAGAGGGGTTCAGTGCTTACTTGGGAAGCACCTCTGCTGCCAATTGCAGTCTCAGAGAAAATTGTGTTGGGGAACCTCCTTATAAAGATATTCCAGAAGCCAACAGAAATTCAAGCTGAGCCTTGCAACTAGTAACTGATAAATCAAGTTTTAATATTGCCTACATTTTTTAACATTTAATATTTCTTAACCAAAGGGTGATGACATTAAGACATTTCTCTCTTGAGCTTGAAGCATATGATTTGATGATATTTCATACACAAAACTTGTTACCAGATATTAAATGTGTAAATGGTAAATGTTGATGTATTTAATTAATGTCACCCACAAGAATATTTCCAGTACTAGACTGATAATTTGTTCAGCTCTGCTGCCTTAGTACACTTACTTTAATCATATAGCTCTCGGAGCTGAGACATTTGAGTGAAAATCTGTTTTAATTGCTGTGTTAATGTGTGCATGGTACTGATGCTGTCCATGATTACTATACTTAACCATGCCTTTAATTGGATGTTTTAATCTTCTGTAAAGGCTTTTATACTATTCAGCCTCTCCACTTTTCTCTCTCTTGTCTCTGTGTACCAGGTTTCATTGGCTGGTTAACTTAAATTCAGCAGTTGTCTTTGTCAGCATTTCTTACATCCAGCAGTCTGTGGCCAGGAACCTTGGCTTTCTTATCCCATTTGTGTCCGGGCTTATGGCTATGATCACAATTCACATGGTTCGGGGTGAAATGATTTACAAACCCAAAACAGGTAAGAGGCAATTCTATCGTAGGAAATATTTTTAGAGATTACTTTCACAGAAGAAATCAACTTGCATGTGTAAACTATTTCTTCCATAACTCTGCCCTGTTTGGTTGGAGATCCTTGGGTTTTAGCCCTCCAAAATCTACATGTGAGAAATGATATCTGTCCTCTGTAAAGATAAACCTGGAGATTCTGGGTAGGCTGTAAAAGTGGGAAGCAGTCTCTGGTAAACTCATGTATGTTTTCTGTCATGTCAGAGCACGTGTCACAGCCTTTGCCTGTGCAGGAAGAGGTGTAATATGCCTGCTGCTGGTGGAATTGATTTTGTCACATTTCCTTCAACCTTTTGTCTGCCCGACCCCTCACATTCCAACGGAAAGGAGATGTCCATGACCACCTTTGAGACCAGGTCAGATGAGCCAGGACACAGCCATGCTGCTGCTTTGTTGAGCTCTCTGCTGGCCTTGTCATGGGGCACTCTGTGAATCTTCTGATTTCAAACACTACTGGGTTCAAACACTTGCAGTAACACCACATTACTGCTTCTTATTCCTTATTTGTCAATGTCCAATACCTAGTGTAGGGCAAAGCAGAATAACATTTCTTGAACCTAAAACATTTCATTACAACCTCTGCCAATGAATTGAGCTGATACCAAATTTCCTGTTATCTTTTATTTACTTCTGAAACTAACTCTGCTTTGAGAAGAGCCCCAAGTCCCACTTGTTTTCTGGTTAGCTTCTTAGTCAAATCACTCTGGAATTCTACACTTTTTTTTCTTTTAGTCTTCAGTTTTGATCTTAAAATAATGTAGGTCTGAAACTTAAACATCACTCACAATGAGTGGTGAGAATAGGTGCCTAGTACAGTCCTACAGAACAATAAAAACTCTACCAACTCTGTATTTTCAGGTTTTGATATGCTATTTCAGATTTTATTCCGTAGTGACAACAGACTGCAGGTTAATACTACGCAGGCAGGGAGTTTTAAATATTAGTTTATCTAATAAAATGACCTTACTTAGTACTGTAAAGCAGGTGCTTCCAGTAGGTGTCAATGGATATTTTTAGAAAATAATTTCCAGAATAATCAGAGATAGTAGGGAAACATTTTCATTCTGCAGTCTCAGTTCACTTTGTTTTTTGGAAAGTATTTATTTATAGATACGCAACTTATTGTAGTGCTTCAGCACTCAGAAAAGCAGAGAAATGCCATAACCCCTATTTGCATGGATGGCAATCTGCAAAGGTAAATGGACCTGCATTCCTAAGCCTGAAGCTGACAGTTTTGTGTTCATTCTACTTCTGTTTCCTTTGAGGGCCAAGTTAGCAATTCCTGAACCCGTTAACCAGTGAACAAGTTTTAATGTGCCAAGCACTCATCTGGAAATGCCTCTTCTGTCCTGCATACTACTTGGAAGACTTGAGATGATAATTCTGGCTTTGAAACTCATCCATGAAAATTCTCTTAACTTGTCAACTGTTTTTTAAATTTTTTTTCCTTTTCACTTTGCTACTGCCCTTCCCTTGCCACTGGACTTCAGCAGACATTCAATAGGCATTCAATAAATGGAAAGAAAAGACAAAGGCAATTAATACTTCACCTGCTCAACCAGAGAAACACATTGTTAAATAACTGGTAATACAAGGCATTCTTCTCTGTGGCTGTTGGACAGGATTGCTTTTGTAACAATTAGGTTGTGACTGACTGGGTTCAGAAAAGAATGTTTTTAAACAAATCTAGATTGTTATTACCTTTCCCCTCCCTAAAAGGACACAAAGGTAAATATACCAGCTTATATTTTCCCTCCCAAAATGTTTTGTCTTGCCTTGTTTATTTTGGCAGCAGGTAAAAACATAACAATGTGTAATGTCTCTGATTGTTTGCAGACAGTTCCCTGCTGACAACTTTTGGGGTCATTTTTAGTGCCCTGAGAATGTGCCGTGTGCGGTATCGCTATTTTAGAACAGGCGTGACCAACTGGCTGGACCATGCCAAGGAAAACCACGGTGGGCAGTACACTGAGACTCAGGTGGAAGGCACAAAGTCACTCGCCAGACTCTTCCCACTGTTTACTTTCCAGATCCTGTACAGAACGTGCATTATGCAGGTGAGTACACAGCTTTTAAACAAAAAATCTCGAAATAGGCTGTGACACGTGTTTAATGCTATTTCTCTAGGCATGCCTTTTTTTAACTGTTGCTTTACCAGCTGAGCAGCCTTGCAGAGTAGTTTTAATTGCCTAAGAATGTACCTTACTGTAGCCTCTGATCTCCTCAAATAATGAAAATTGACTTGGTCAAGACTCATTAGGAAGCTCATGTGAGTGCTTGCTACTCCTTTTTTGGAACCTTTTTACCGGCTGAACCATCTCGTGCGAGAGTCCTGTGCTCCTCACTCTGCTGTGTCACAGATACCAACACTGAGACTCAGGCTCAGTGTTCTTGAAACACGTAATTTTCCAGTTTCCTAAGTGTTCCCTCACTTCTGGGGAGAGGTAGAAAATCTTTATTTGCTTTTTGGTTGCGTATTTCTGGTACAGTTTAGACAGGCTCATGCGGCTGTTGTGCCTACAGTGGAAGTGGGTGGGTTGGAAAGCAGCAGTCCTTTCACAGCCCCTCTGTCTGTGTGGCTCTTTTCACTTCTGAGCATGTGTATGTGATAGAAACGTAGATGTGTCAGGAAGCTGCTTAAGCTGACATGATTCCTTCAGATTCCTTTCTGTCTGGATGCTGCTGGCTAAGCAGGAGCTGGAGGCAGCTTACCCTTTGGCAACTGGAATAACAAGTTTATGAGCTGGCTCGGAAATTCATCTTTAGCCATTGGTGTTAAAATGCTGCTTAAGGAAATTCTTACAAATATGTGGCATATACTGCTTCATTGACACTTCCTCTTGCCATCATTCCATGTTCCCATCCATCTGCCTCATTCTTTCTCCTCTTCCCTCCCCCATTCTTCCTCTGCCCCCAAAAGCACAAAAAAACTCAAGAAAAAAAAAACCAAAAAACATTAAAAACCAACAAGCACGCATACCAAGGTTATGCATTAGTGACCAGATGAAAATGGAACAGATATTATCATTTATCAAGTTTATAATAAAGTATTTCTCTAGAAAATATAGATGTTTTTCCACTGCTGAAAGAAATTAATCCTTTGGCAGAATTTCCAATAAGTTCAAGGCTCTTTCTGAAACTAAGAGATAGATGAATATCTTTTTTTTACAGATTAATAGTATTTTCCTCATATTATTAAGTTAACAGATTTCAGTGCCTGTGATTCATGTTGATGATATTTTAATTCCTATGAAGAAGTCAATTTTTATTTGCAATAGGCACTGGAAAAAAGGAACCAACAAAATTTGTCTCAGCTCTAAACATACATAGTTCTGTTGCTATTTATTCTCCCTTTTAAAATTTATATTTCCTTTTGGAGGTGGAATGTAGTTGGAAAATATTTTTGCTGTGAGCTAGCATGTGAGTAATTGAACTTGAGCACTGAACAGAGTCCTGGTGGGTAGGGTTGACTCTAACCTTTGGTGAGAAACCCTACATGAGCTCAATTAACAACCATACATTAATTTTCATACAGCCATAAAGCAGCAATATTCTACCTGGGTTTGAAATTACTGATAGTATTGAAGAGTGTGCAAGATGCTGCAGGAATCTAGAACTCACTAAAAACAGAAACAGAGTAAAGAATCCAGTTCTAGGTTGAGTTCTGTCATGGCTGTACACTATGAAATGCTCAAGTTGGAGTTTCCCAGTCTGTAAAACAGAGTGGATTATGGATCTCTGCTGCACATGAAAATAGTTAATCAAGCTTCCTCAAAACAAACAAACAAAACCCACTCAAAAATCTGTAGATCTGTTGGTAGAAGCCATCGGGATTTTGATTTTACTCTTTTTTATAAACACAACCGCTCTTCTGTATAGCCTCACACAGGCAGGAGGAATCCTTTGCTTTTGTAGCGAGAGAGTCTTACAAATCTACTTAATTGTGTACCCTGTTGGCTGCCATTGGGAGATTCCTCATCTGCTTCTTTTTGTCTTTGCTTTTCAGTTTCCTCAAGTAAAAGGAAGTCCTCTATAGGTGCTCTGGCTGTGAGTTGCATTAAGCGGGTTCTAAGGCTGTACCCAAATCTTCGTTCCCTGTAGCTTTTAAAGTGCTGCCAAGAGAGTCTTAAGAATGACTCCTACTTTGAGCACACAATCATAAGTCCAAAATCACTCTGTGCCTTGCCATTCTAAAATAGCATCACTCTGCATTTTGCTATTTTAAGATTCTGTTCTGTTAAACACTGTCTGGGTGAAGTGACTGAAGTGCTGGGTGGAATCATTTAGTATATTGGCTGATGGCTCTAATTAGGGGTGATCAAATAAACTTATAGTCTGTTGCTTAATTTGTTAAATGTAGGAGAAAATGTTATAAAAGGAAAATGTTATGTTCTGGCAGAGAACAATATTGTTACTATCTAAAAGGTTTTATTCATGAATGATCATTCCTTTTTTGCCAGCAGTTATTTGGTTTAATGTGACTTCTTCAGAAGGAAAAACTTGGAGAGGTTTCCAAATATAGTGAAAATCTTATCCATGGATTGTGATTTTATCCTTCAATACAGATTCCTTCAGGATATTATCTCCAAACGATGAATTCCAACTTGCACTTCAGTGGATTTGTCTTGCCAGTTGCAGCAATGAACGTGATAAGCATCGTGCCACTGCTGATTCTTGTTCCTATTTTGGAATGCATTAACTCATGGCTCTTTAGCTCCAAGGGCACTGGACATTCTCCAACAATTTACATTGGTATGTATAAAGTACATGTGTTTATGCAGCTTTAATATGTTTTCTGTTTTTGAAAGAGAAATTTCAGTGTGATGGATGATCCTAGGCTATTACATCTGACTATAAATGTTAAGATGGACTTGTTTTGGGAAGGTGCTCAGAAGTAAATACGTTTCAAAGGAATTACTGAAAAAACCAGTCCTGAAAACTCTTACTTAGATAGTAAGGGAAAAATGCATAGGTTTTGTGTAGGACAGACTTCTCTGACCAATAAAAATTTAGAGGCACACTCACAAATAACTAGGGGTCATCCTAAGGAATTGGTATTGGAGAGAAGCAGTATTAACTATTCATGCCTGATAATTACTTTGACTTGGTTATCTTCTATATGTTTCTTTATTCATTAGCTTTTGGAAAGTTAATTTACAATCAAAGACTTTTAGAAATTAAAAAGTCCTTGAGTTAGTTGTTCTCTGATACTGGAGAAATGTGTTGCTCAAAATGATGAGTCTGGATTCAGATAACTCAGTTATGAATAAAGGCTTTGTTTTTCTGTGATTTTTATGCTGTAAGTGCAGTGTTGTTAGGACTGCAGCTCATAAGAGGGAAATTATATTAGCTTTAGTACAGTTTCTTCCAGACTCCACAGTTGCATCATAAATGAAATAAAAGTATCTAGGCTAATTCTGTATGCGCAATAGGTGTTTACAGAATGGATGAGGAAAGAAAACATGCAGAAAGCTATGCAAAACAAATTAGTGTGTATCACTGGCTGCTGTTCCCATTGAACAGGCTGAATATTTCACAGGTGGAAGGTTACTTGGAGAGGTACAGCCTTCCTCCCCAGCACCAGAGTTTTCATTAGAATATCTAATATGAGGTAATTGTTCAAATGGTTAGTATTTTCATTATTAAAATCCTCATTGTACGCTCAGTCACAGCGAAAAGGGATCTCCAAAGGTGAAGTGTTACCTCTTTGTCATAGAAGTGGTAAAAGGAAGTGTTCCCTGTTGCAGATTGACACTCTTTTCAGAGAAATTCATAGCCTAGAAGCAATGATAACTTTAATAAGAGTTAGGCTGTCTTCTCTTGACACCGATGTGGTTTCTTTTATTTATTTGTTTTTTAATTACCCCCAAACCTCTTATATTCTAGGATCTGGAGGGATCCTCTGCAACACACTTCAGAAGTCAGCTACATGTAGTATCAGCAGTAAAGCAGCTTCCATTCTGTATTCACTTAAAACTATTCCCTTTCGCAGATACTTTCATTAAACTTCCTACATTTTTTATCTTCCAGTCTGCATTGCAAACCTCAGATGAAAATATTTATAAACCGCTATTTTCTCAGTGTGCTGCTATTAATTCAGTGCCCCATGGCAGGCAGCACAGTGAGTACTGACACACACAGAGGTATTAATCTGACTAAATTAGCCTAATTAAGAGTGTTATTAAGTTTTATACAAACCAGAAGCATATAACACAGCAGGTTGCAATTAGCCTAGTTTTTAAAATAACATCTGCATTAAAACACAAAAAGCACATTCAGATTATCATTTTCCTTTAAACCATGGAAATTTCAAGTTAGTATTAATGTTCTATCCTGTAATGTGGAACAGCAGTAGAATATATGCAGTGGTTTACTCTTAATAGGTTCATTTATCAAAATAGCCTCCTGTTAGGGGTCATAAACTACCTGAGGCATAAAAATACCTGTGAGTACAGGCAATGGCTTCAGATATCCAAGTATATGACTGCACCTGCAAGTATGGTAGACCTCTAAGTGCCAATATTTTTGCCAACAGTTAATTAGGTTCTCAATTATTTTCAGCAACAAAATTGGAAGTATAAATAGGCAGTTGGTGTTAAGCCAGCCTATAACTATATTTTAATTCAACTCTTGTAAGAAGAAGAAATTTAAATAGTTTTCTGGAAATTTTCAGTATGTTAAGAATAACTGTTTTCAAGGATGAGCCACGTAGACCATGTTGTACTGAAATATCTGATTGCTCTGCGTTAAGGGTCTACATAAAAACTGTAATCTGTTGTTTTCTCTGTATTTGTTGGTTTATTCATAAAGGTCCAATACAACCTTAGTTTCTAGACAATGTAAAGAACCTTGTCCCAAAATCACCTCTAAATGTTACCTTAGTTTCTAGACAATGTAAAGAACCTTGTCCCAAAATCACCTCTAAATGTTACCTTAGTTTCTAGACAATGTAAAGAACCTTGTCCCAGAATCACCTCTAAATGTTACCGAAACAGCCTGTTCCACTATAAAACCAAAGCCTCAGATGGTCATTCCAAGCCACTCACTTTAGACAGGACTGAAGGGAGAACAGTAAACACGAAAACCATGTCTCCAAGGTTCTTGGTTTCTTCTTCTGCCGCATAAAGTCTCAAAAAAAAAAAAAAAAAAGTTGAAATGTTTGGGTACTCGGAGGTTACCTTTTCTGAAATGTGTTGGCTTTTAGTAAGGAAAATGCTTCAAGTATAGCAGTGTTAGGAATACTGAACTGCAGGAGGTTTCTTTGGTACAAACATAATTTTTTAGTAGAACTCTTGCTTTGGACGACTACAGAAGTTCCTTGAGGGCCTTATATACCTGGCTTTGATAAGGTGCATTGGCTAGAAAACGCTGTTGAATTCTCTCCTGTCATCAATTTTCAAGCAATAATTCATTGATATTCTCATTAAGCACTAGAGGAGCCTAAAGAGCAAAACAGCTTCCAAGGCTCAGGTTAGGCAGGGGGGGTAGGATATTTAGAGCTGTGAACATACAGGAAAACTGTGCTAGAGGAAAGGTGTGAGAGTTTGGTGCTGAGAGAAGAAACACAGAGGCCTGCAAAAACATAATAAGGCTAAGGCCACTTAGCTATATGAGATTTTCCTCTCTTCTGTCTTGACACTAAAAAAGATAAAGTGTATATATGTCATAAATATAACATGAAACAAAAGCTTTTGACTGTTGATGTCCAATCTAATAAGTGTAACAATTACCAGTCATGAAGGCTTTGTAAGAAAAGCATAGTCCAAGCATTTGAGCCAAAACTGTCGAAAGCCAATTCTCCTCATATTATGGCTGACAAATCAGAAATTTAGTCAAAATCAATGAGAACTCAAACCATGAGAAGTATAGGTAATTCAGGTTCAGAGACTTACTTGGAAACTTTGCTTGTTTTGTGGTTTTTTGGTTGTTTGTTTTGGGGTTTTTTTTTTGAGAGGATACAACCATTTCATACTGTCACCATCAAGAAATATAATGTATTTTAATGGTATCCTCTATGCAATGGGTGAAGAGTGGGGTAGTTGTAATACATCCAAATTTTGGAAGAATTTCCTGCTGCCTGATACTCTTGTTTCCACCCATTCTCTTGCGGCATCTGGAAGGACATTTGCCTTTTCTCTCTATTCTCCTTTCTTGCCTCCCTCAAACTTCAAAAAGAAGTAAAGAGTTCTTCTTGTGGCTTTGGTCTTCAGAAAAGTTTTTCCTCTCTCATTTTTTCTGCACCCTAAAATTGTCTCTGTGCTGAGCTGGTGTCCTTTTGCCATATATATCTAGCAAGCACTCTTTATTAATGTTTAGGTGTTCAGAAAAAATTATTTGGGGTGGGGGTAGGAAACTTCTTTTGCATTTCTTGGGACTTTTCTTCGCTCTAAACAGACAATGATCCTGCAACCACAGCCTTGGTGAATGCTCTCTGTGCTCTTTACCCAGTTGTAGGTCACTTATCCGCCGCGCTTTCCGTGATGGTTGCTGGCTTCTCTGAAATCCACCGGAAGCGCTTCCCTCAGGTGGAGCAGACACTCTCCGAGGAGGTTCTCCTGGTCTCCTCCATGCCTTGCTTCCACTTAGCTCCTCAGTACATCCTGCTCGGAGTGGCTGAAGCCTTGGTAACTCCCTCCTGTAAGTAAAATCAAACAGGCTAAAGCAAGTGTCCCAATTCGCAGAGAACTATATCAGCTTCCTAAAAATAATTACTGTCATCTGATATTTTATCCCTGGCTCTCTTCCACGGGCTTAATGAGCAGATCTGTGCTTTACCTGCTTCAGAGAAGCATAATTTGTCTTGCTGGCTGTAACTCAGGATGAGCAGTGATGTTCCAGATTAACTGGAAGGGAGCACAGTCCAGTCACATCCCCGGGGGGCACAATCCCCTGTTTGGTCTTCAACCTGAACCTGCTTCAGGCAGGGGCTGGGCTGGATGAGCTCCTGAGGTCCCTTCTGACCTGAGCTCTCCTGTGATGATTTTATGGAGATGGAACAAAATCGCTCGTGAGAGCTGAGCTGTGGTTGTGCTCTGTTACCACCTTAAAGACCACGGTCAGAGCAAGGTGAAGCAATTTAACACCTTTCATTTGTGGTCCCAGCTGATAGAATTATTACGTGTTTTTCGCTGGCACAGAGCATATGTGGGCAGGTAACAGTGACAGGTTAACCTAGAGAATGGTGTAGGCAGTTGCAAGATTTTTGTTAGTGCTCCAATTGGGAGTCATGAGAACATGCCTCCACAGATCATCATGTCTTAGCTTGTGACACGGAGCCAGAGATAAACACTCCTGTTTTTCAGAGCACAGGCAGAGCTTAGCTTGTGCCTGCCATCCACACATTATGTAGTCATACACTTGATTGTGAGTCTGAGCCTGCTCTGCTTTCCATAATTTACTTTTCTGTCTGTACACTGACATTTTTGAGGCTTATTTTCTGCTGAGGAGCATGCAGAGTGCTTACCAGTGTTTTACCTCGCAGAGCTTTTAAAAAAAAAAAGTTATTATTATAAAAATAATCTAAGCAACATTCACTTAGAGACACAGGTAAAGTAATTGACTGGCTGATCTCTGCAGGCATTTAATTCTATGGGTTGAGTGCCTCTTGTTCCAGTACAACCCCAGAAATGCTCAGGTTTTTATTTAAGAGCAGGAAATAACTTCAGTGTCTCAGCTTCATTCTTATACTGTGAGACTACTGAGAGCTGTGGGTCACAGTCTGTCACTAAAAAGGTAATTTTCCCTAGTTTTAAATACTTAGCACTTTTATAATGCCTCTTCATCTGATAGCTCTCAAGTACTTAACTGAGACAGGTTTCTAGGCAGGTAATTTGGTTTCTAGGTTACAGGCTAAGTGTAACTGAAAACTGTGACCTTCTCTGTTTAGCTTAACAAAAAAAAGGTTAGGAGGTGACTTGCTTACAGTCTTCTCATGCAAAAGCATGAGAAGAATATTGCTGGTAGAATAAGGCTTTTTAATCTAACACACTGGGACACAACTGGAGTCCACTGACTGGAGGATTACATTAGGCTTTAGAAAAGAAGTAAAACTCCATCTTGGGGGTTCTCTTCCTCTTTTTTCTTTTTTTTTCTTTAAAAATCTTTTTAATGGATTGTGGATAGAATTTCTTAGGAAGAAAAGCTGTCCTTCCCCATTTAAGTAGAGATTAACCATCGTGCCTAGAGCTGCTGTGAGAGGTGTGACTGAAGAACCAGCTAAATGGGACTAAGTCTGAACGTGAGAGTTGCATACAAAAAGCTAAAGAGAGGTGCCTAAAACAGGATAGTGCTGTAGCTGATTGGGAAGAAGGCCTCCATTCACTTGCTCAGCAAATTGATGTCTGGCCCCATTTGTCATGGAGTGTCTTGGCTCTGCAGGCAGGCTCTCTGCAGTCTGTGAGCTCCAGCTGCTGCTGGAGAAGAGCCTGGTTTTCCCCAGGTCTCACACTGTATGAGGCAGCCTGGTGCAGGTGGCTGAGGTCCACTGAATCCTCTCCAGCAGCACTCAGCCTCTGCATTCAGGCTGCTGAACTGAGCTCTAGCTTCCTGCTTCAATTCGAACTGAATTACTGCTCAGGAACCATTCAGTGGATCTCCATGGATGTTAGTGACAGCCTAGACACTTCCAGAGTTGTTTTCACCTTTCCCGATGTTTTACTACCTTTCTTATGCAGAAGGTCAAATTCAATTATCATAATAATTGACTGGACCTGAAAGTACATGATCCAAGCTGAAAAGGGAAATGTTCACTCTTTTAAGCAGAGGGAAGAAAGGAGATATCTCATTTCTGAAGAGTTTGGTTAGAGAAGTTAGATTTGGCACATTGAACTCTTTATCTTCATTAGGACCTCTCTTATTGGTATTGTTCCGCCTGAGAAAGAGAAGGCTTCAAGGTGACCCAATTGTGTCATTTCGGTACTTGGCAGGAGCCTACAAGAAAGATGGAGAGAGATTATTTACAAGGGCATGTAGCGACAGAACAAAGCAGAACAGCTTCAAATTGACAGTAGGTTTAGGTTAGATGAGAGTAGGTTCAGATTAGATATCAAGAAGAAATTCTTTCCTGTGAGGGTGGTGAGGCACTGGCACAGGTTACCCCGATAAGCTGTGGCACTCCCATCCCTGGCAGTGTTCAAGGCCAGGTTGGGCTCTGAGTAACCTTGTTTAGTGGGAGATGTCCTTGCCCACAGCAGTGGGGTTGGAACTGGATGACCTTTAAAGTCCCTTCCAACACAAGCTATTCTACAATTTGGTCCCTGATACTTAGAACTGTGTTTATACAATATGTTTCAACATCTTGTTGATAGGAGTTTTGAATCATCATCTGCTTCAGGTGGCATGAGCATCTCTTAGAATAATATCTGCCTTCAATATTCCTCCACCACTGAGCAAGTCTTAAAAATAAAATAAAACAATGATTTTCCTCTCCTCCACGGTGCTACAAAGTTCTCACAAGCCTTTGACAGGCTGAATTTGTAACCCTAGCTTGGTTTAAACTAGGAAACTACAGCTCTGTTAGTTAGAGGATGTATTGGGGATGGCTTTGCCCACTGATGAAATGCAATAGCCTCCAAGGGGAAATGCAGCAGCTGTTTAATCGTTCCCAGCAGCACCGTGGGGAAAGGGAGGATTGGAGTCAGCTATTGAAACAGCAGGGGTGATTTAGGTAAGTAGGATGCAATTACCCAGGCTGAATTTGACCAAGATGCATGTTTTGCACCCCTGCTTTTAGAAGGGAGGAACAACCGGAAACTTTTAAGTCTTTTAGTGTCTCAAGTTAGCTGTACAATGCTTCAGACTGCTGCATCTAGAGATGATGTCCCAGGCTCACCCTCTTGCCGTCAGGCTTCTGGTCACTATTGTGAATGAGGAAGAAAACACTGTCCATGGTCTTTTTTCTTTCATACGTTTTCAAAGCTCTCATTTGGACATCCAAATTAATAATGGTGAAAGGTGGTGATTGCAAAGTTTCATCTGCATTCAGAGGTGCTTCAGGCAACTCAGCATCCAAATAGGATCCTCTGCTGGCAAGTTTTTCAAGCTGGAGGTCATTTTAATTCAACTAATAAAGCAGGTGGGGAGACTGAGATTGGGAGAAAAAGTGTGAATGAGAACTCAAGGAGTGAAATTAGGAAACAAAAGCTTTTGATGATCAGTGAAAATTGCACGAAAAGCACAGCTATCATAAAGTCTTGCTGTTACAGCCAAATTACAGCTGGTGGGATTATTTATAGTCATCCATGCTACAACAGCACGCTACAGCTTCCCCTCACCACCGAAGTTGTTGCTGCTTCTGGTTTACCCTTCTGGCAAGAAAGTGAAGAATGAGGTCTTAAAAATGAGCCAGTGAGCCTGGGGGTTGCACTCTGGGGAAGAGAAGCGTTGTCCAGCCTTAAGGTAAAGCAAGCTAACTGTCCAAATTAAGGCAGATTTTGGAAGTATTTACTAGTGGCTGTGCTGCGCTGGCTCTGGGATAGGAGGTCCTGCTGTCCTGCAGTTAAATATCACATCCATTGTCTTCATGCTTACTGACTGTGGTGGGGTTTCTCTGCTCTTGCTCGTGCCTGAGGTTTTAAAAGGTGCAAGCAAATGTCTGGGTGAAAGATCTTTCTGTACTTGTGGAGTATGGATAGTTGTATGTGGATGGTTTATCACAGATATTCATTTAAGCATTTTAGATAAGGCTTTGGTATAGGGTACATATTAACACATCTGATTGCTCTTCTGCAGCAAGTACATTCTCTGTATAAAATATGGAAATTCACTGATAGAGATGCCTTGAATTTTTTCCTGTGTTATCTATATTCTGCCATCATTTAACTCTCTTAATTTTTTTTTTCTTTTTTAACTTGTAACTGTATCTGCTTCCTTTCTAAGGTTCCTTACTTTCATTCTGGCTTGTGCCTGAAAGAATGAGAGGGATTTCCATGCATTTTTTAGCTCTCTTTAATGGAGCTGGCTGCTTTATGGGAGCTTTCTTTGTTCAGACAGCCCACGCAGGCACTCAAGGTAAGAGTATGCTCATGATGGGTGTTCCTGAGCAGTTTTCTAATATTATTGATTTGGAGAATCAGGCAGCAGAATTAAAAGGGATGCCAAGGTTTTATTGATTTGCTCTCACAATTAAGATGGAATTAAGATAGGAAATAGCCTTCCAGCTGTATTCATCCAATTTTAATGAGTCATCTTAGTTTTGATAGTTGGAGTAATTAGAGGATGGCATCTTGCAGGAAGTCCTCCTGCCCAATCTCTGTAGTGGAAGACTGGAAGATTGAAAATAAATTGGCTAGGCAGCACCTTTTTGTGTTCATGAAGAAATACGTTCATGTTGTTCACACTTAGGTGGAAGCCTCTGGCCTCGAGAGCAAGATCTGTGCATCAAAGAGTTTAGAATATTCCTTCCTGTCTGTCCCACTGTATTGTAGGGGAGAGGAGATTGTGTTGAGGGGGAAAGGAGACTGGTTTCAAAGTTGTCTGGGGAACTCANATTCCTTCCTGTCTGTCCCACTGTGTTGTAGGGGAGAGGAGATTGGGCTGAGGGTTTCAAAGCTGTCTGGGGAACTTGCTCTCCTGGACCCATTGGTTCTGTCCTGCCTTCTTTACACCTCTGCCTTTGCCCAGCTGCTGGAAGAACCAGATTCTGTGGCAATACTGTCTCACTGGGTTTTCCCTTTTGCAGACGAGGGCTGCAATTCCCAGGAAATTTCCCATTTCAAAAGGACTTATTTCAGATTCATCCTGTTGAGGTGTATTTAGTGTAAGCCCTGAACTGGAGGCTTTCCTGGGTTACTGACTTGCAAAATAAGCCAGGAATTTCTTAAAGTCGTTTTTCCTTTGCTGATGAATCTTTGTTCAATACAGAAAAGGCCTGTTCCACAAGTAAATTTAAGAAGTAAAGCACTTGAGTTCTTGAACCGAGGGACTTTGTTGACAAATCTGAAAGAGTCCCACTCGCTGAAGGAATATTTCTAAAGATGCCGCTGATAAGCTCTGGTGGAACTGTTACAGAGAATTGTTCTTTAGAGACCACAACTGCTGGCCCTAACGCATGACACTGCCGCAATTTCCACGGCTGCGGGATTTTGTAATTCTTTAGGGTTAAGTTTTGGGTTCTTCTCTTTCCTACGTAAAGAATCATGTAACTTAAAAACAAGCGAAAGTGGGTGTTTTGAAAGTGTGACAAGAGATTTTTATTCCCGCTCGCAAGATCTGAACAAACAAATGACGCTTTGACATGCAGTCCTGTTTTTAAGTTAAAAATTCAATTAAAATTTTATTACAAGTTATAAAAGCATCACCTGGAGATGGGTAAAAAAACAGGAATGTTTACACAAATGAATCAGGCAAAGAACTATTAAGCACCAAGGCATCCAGTGTGGAGAAGTGAGCTCCTTGAATATCCCCCAGTGGAAAAGGGTGTTTTTCATTATTATGGGTTCAGTGTAATATGGGGTCAATGAAACAAACAGTTTCAGAAAAACTGTGTGGCTGATTATTTTGTTTTCCCCCAAAGTATGGAAAATATTAATTTTTATGACATTGAAATATTTAGTAAAACGGACATATTTTACTGCAATTTAAATTTGGAAATAATTAAATAATTACAAAATAATTAAGCATAATGTCAGCACCAAAATATTTTGCCTATGTCGTGTCACTATTACGTAATTAATTTCTTTACAGGCTATTTCTATACAAAGAGTATTTCTATACAAAGCGATAGAGGAAACCAATTTTTGCATTTGGTTTGCAATTCAGTAGGTTTTTGTCTGGTTTTCTATCAAGGTGATTTACTCTTTTTCCGTGAGTCTGTATGAAATCACTTAATTGATTCAAAAAAGCAAATGCTCTTTTCTTGCCAGAAATACTGTTTTAACAGAGATTGCAAGTCCTTCTCCTGGCTGAGACCAAGAAGGCTGAACTCTCTCAATTCTCCACAGGCTGTAGTTGCCACGTTCTGACCCCTTTTGCTCAAGATTTTTGAGCAAACTGAAAAGTTTCCTGGCTAAAATATTCCTCACTCTGAGAAAATTGGGTGGGAACCTTCTCAACCCGGCTTTTT
>VWPU01014175.1:0-80512 GCA_013398955.1 Callaeas wilsoni | reverse complement strand
CCCGCCCGCCCTCGGCCGCCCCCGGCCCGCTCTCGGGGCCCCGCAAGCCTCGGCCAAGGATACTTGTTGCACGGCTCTCTGCGTAGTAGTGTCCGGGGACTGGGACTCCTTGAGCAGCTGCAGGATCTGCTGGAGCCCCTGCTCGTCGGGCTTCCACTCGTACTCCATCTTGGCTGTCTGGAAAACAGCAGACAACAGGCGGCCGCGGTTGGCGGCGCGGCAGGGCCCGGGCGGGGGCGGGCGGAGAGGAAGGAAGGCTGGGCCAGGGAAGGGGCGCGGCAGTACCCGCTCCGCTCCGGCTCTCGTGCCCCCACGCAGCCCAGCAGCCGCCGGATAGACGTAGGACACCGACCTGCTCCCGCTGCCTCCGCGCCGAGCAGAGACTGAGTCACGACGAATTTGTGATCCGGCCCGAAGAGCCGCCTCGCGTCCTGCTGGGTCCTAGCGCCGGGCACGGCTCCGCCCGCCCAGGCCGCCTCGGGGCCGCCGGCGCCGCCGTCCGCCTTTCCCCGGTGCGTCCCACACTGCCAGGAGCCTGCGGGCGACAGAACGCGAGCAACTCAATCCTGGCCGACGGGAAACGGGGAGCCCACGCTACCCACCCAAGAACAGACAGAAGCCTCAAGCGAACGCGACAGGCGAGGGGCGAAGGGGCACGCCGGGCCCGGCCCAGCCCCCTGGGACAGCGCCCGGCAGCGAGCGCACAGGCTCCCGCCTTCCCACGGAGGAGAAATGCGGGCGCGAAACCAGACCCCGGTGTCAGGAACGTGGTACCTGCTGCACTTCTACGTCATTTGGCTGAGTGCTGAGCAGATCTCAGAAGCTCCCAATTCCACGTGTAAAGAAGGAACAGGACGAAGTACGCAGGGAAGTAGGGGTAGGCTGGCGCGTGCAAACTCCAAAGAAACTGCTTTGAATACCTACTGTATCTTAAACTTATCCTCAAAATATATCAGGGGAGATATCGGTTTAAAATTGACCATTTAGATATAGATATATGTGTAAAATATGCATTACACATGTATGTATGTATGTAGGTATTTTTATGTATTGCACATATACTAACGGGAGAAAGAACACATCTCTTTAAAACTGGTCTAAAACATGAAAATGAAAGCCAGTAATTCCCTGTTTCTTTATAATCTTACTATAAGTCACTGTGTTTGTAAGCACCTCACTTGATGTGAAAACTAGTTTTTGCTGCTTCTGCTGCACTACAGAACTCAGTTTAAACATTGCATATCTGTGTCGGTTTGGACACAAATCCAGGAGGAAACAACCCGAGAGGGCCATCTCTCTCTCTCTCTCCTGCCTGCCAGGCAAGCAGGCCCCGGCAGCACCTCCCCCATGGGTTCGGGAAAATAATTTCTCGAGTGAAAGTGAAAAAAACTATTTATTTAACAAAACAGAGTCCCCTGCTGTCACGGGAAAAAGGATATTGAAACCCCCTCCCCTGTCCTCTAAAAGAGGACTATGGATTTTAGAGTTCTTTCTGTAGGTAAAACCTGCAGTCCTGAGCTGGGCCGGGCCGGGCAAGGCAGGGTCCAACGATCCCCCTCGGAGGGTCCCGCTGAGCAGGTCCGGAGATGGTAGCTGGTCTCAGATGAAAAGCAAGCCAAAAACAGTCCAAAAAAAGAAAGAAGCCGCTGAGGCAGATCACAGTCCCTTCTCCGCTGAAAGCCGAAGAGACTAGAGAGCAAAAGTCCTCTAACCAACCAAATGTTGTCAGAATCGGGAGAGAAAAGAATGCAAAACATTCTAGCTGCAAGGTCAAGCTAGCTGCTTTGAAGAGTTCTCTCAGCTTCTCTCTCCCCCCTTTGCAATTTAAAGGTACACTAGAAATCAAGCAGGCGATGGGGAATACAGTATGGTCATAGAATCACCCTAAGACAATATCTCAGCTGTAACAACTGTTCAGAGGCACCAAGTAGGGAACAACACTGATTCCTAAGGGTGTATCCCAGGTAATTTGCTATATGGCTCTTGGTCTCACCTCCCCAACACTGATGGACTGGAAGGTGCTAAAAAGTGTCCTTAGCTAACGTTCCTTCTATTACTATGTGATGCTATTCTTGAAGGAGACAAAATCAGTATTGCATCGTCTCCAACAAAACAGCAAAAGGAGCCATCATATGTAGTATAAGTACACTACCCGTCTTACTTCTTGCCTATGATGGCCCCTTTTGCTGTTTTGAAGGAGACAAAATCGGTGTTGCATCACCTCAGACTAAACAGCAAAAGGAGCCATCATAGGCAAGAAGTAAGACGGTTAGTGTACTTATACTACATATGTGGATAATGAGTACAGTGAAAGAGACTTTTTGATGAAGGAAAGAATGCACACTGGAGTAAGAAGTAGAGAAATATGCAGGGAAGTACACTGCATAGCATACAAAATAAAATCAATGGAGAAAACAAAACCAGCTTATTTTAAAAAGCCAGAAATGGGATATATTTATTAAGCTCTTCTATTTTAGCAACTGCTGTAGTTACCACAGGACTTTTTGGGAGACTACAAAAGCTGAGCACCTCTTGAGAGTTTACAGCACCTAAACAAGATGAAATCAGTAAGGCAGGTACATAAAGACATGCCACCACTTACTAGGAAAGAATGGGCAGAAGATTTACATGAGATTTTTCCAACCAGGGTGAATCTCCACTCATTTCCCTCTAGTACAGGAACATGTCAAAACAAAGGAACTGACCCAGACTATTAAAACTGATGTTAATGGCTCACACTGTATTGGCAGGAGAGATCTTTCTCGGACGCATGCATAGCTGGAACAGATGAAAGCTGAAGTCCAATAAATCAGGGAAGAGCTAACGTTGGCCTCATCACCTAACTGTGCCTTAGCAGTAAGGTTGTAGAAACTTGATTTTTCTTTGAGACTTCTGTCCCACTTCTGTCCCACTTTTGTCAAGTTTGTTTGAACTTGATTACAGCTTCAAAAGTTACTATTCAGAAATTATGACACAAGAATTCTATCTGTCTAATATTATCTGGAAACCAAGTGTGCTAAAGAAGAACAACATTAAAGACGGGAAAAGAGGGAAGAGATCAGAAAGGAAGATTGAGAGACAGAACGGGAAAGACCAGGTAGAGAAGCACGCCATGGATCCATAACTAAGAAGAATGTAGGTTTCCTTTCCAAGAATGTAACTAGAATTCAACCCTGGTAAGAATTTCCACTTCTGCAGTAGAAAGGACAGAAAAAGGCCTACAAATTGAAGTATGAATGGGAGCCTCTACAGAAGACCTCTAGTGGAGATGTCTATGTGCGTTACACGATCATCCTCCAAGACAGGCAAGAATAATTTATGAGACATTATCAAGATGAGAAGGTATTCTGCAAGATGAGTTGTCTCCTTTAGCTTATACATATGAAACCTGTATGAAACCTGAGGAGTAACCTATCTCTATCTCTCTATCTCTAGTCCTTCAAATTATGTAAGGAAGCAGAAGAAATCAAAATAATTCGACTGAGACAAGAAAAAAAACTTCAGGTTGAAAGCATCACAGAAAAAAAAAAGAAAATTGTTTATTTCTGTATGCTTTGCATTTATATATGTATGCTTTGCCTTTTTCATTTTCTACTACCTGTTTCCCCAAGCAAGAATCTTCTTGTATAGAAAGGAAATCAGAATCAATGTTAAATGAAGTACCAGAGGCATGAATGCTACCCTCCAAAACACGGCCTGGTTCCTCTCACTTGATCAGCAAAATGCAGCAGAACTAAATTTCACAGTTCATTTATATATGTTAAGATTACAGGAGTTCTCTGAAGACAGAAGCCTTGCACAAATGCTGAGGCTAATACTTGGATTTCTCTGTTATCTGACTTCAGATGTCATGCACTACCCATAATCCACTGTTATCACAATGTGTAATATTGAAAACAAACAAACAAACAAACCAATTACAAGCCCAAACACTAACCTGTATCTTTAATATATTTCCCTCTTCACAGATCTTGCAGATTTCTACTTAAGTGTCGACAAAAAGCCTATAAGAAATTTTTTATCTTCTGTTTTCTTGACCTCTTCCATTTCTCTCTCAGAATTCCCCATTAATTCAAGCTGAAATGACACATACCTGGCATGCAAGGAAACAAAAGAAATGGCTACAATATGTACTGCTGCTAAATGATTCAAAATCCAGGTTTTTTTAGAGTAGTAGCTGTGAATGTATGAGACAGGCTTTGATTCTTGCTTCTTCCTGAGGTGATTAACCCAACTTTTTTTCTGTGAAGTGTCCTTACCATCACATTAGGGTGCATTTGGTGCTAGGTCTTTAATCTCTCTTGTTGCTTTTCATTATGTTATAAACAGATACTAACAGGAACTTGGATTAGAATCTGGTTTCTGATCAGCAACATGTATTAATTGACAGTTGATACTCAAAACACATATAGACAAAACAAAGAAGAAATTCATAATAGAATACCCACCCCATCCCTCCATAGTCTCAGTGCACTTAAAAAAGAAACAGGAGACTGGTGCAAATCCCTCCCAACAATCAACTAGAAAGGAGACTGAGATCTGCACTGCTAGGAGAATGTCCCATCCCCCAAATGCCATGGACTCCAAGCTGTACATTTGGAAATTACAACTTGTCACTGCCAGTGGTTTTGAAATTAGTTTCAAATAATTATTCTCTATTAAAAATTAATCTCAAAATAGTCCTAATTTCAGAACTTTTAGACAGTTTCAGCCACTTTACCCTTTAGAAAATTTTTCCCATCCTTTAGTTTTATTCCATTGGTAGTATTAGAATTTTTTTTTTTTCATTTTGAGAGAATTCTAATAGCAACCTTCTTGTCATAAAATTCAGGCATTTTAACCTGTAATACTGGTATTTAATAACAGTAATCAATCATTCAATAAATTGCTAAAATCCCGCCTTCTGAATTTCCACACAAACTGCTTATAGTGTTTCTCTGCATAGGATTGTATGCACAGAGGAAATAACAAATATTCCATAATAGCTTTCTGTGTAAACCTTTTTATGTCAAGCTAACAGTGATGCAGATTAAGCAAAGCAGAAAAAAAATCCCTCGTAACACAGAATAAATGTGTCTAGGTGAAGGAGTTCATGCAGAATCGCCACTGCTATACTATTTTGCAATGCCTTGTGCCTAGAGACATGCCCTAAGCTTTCACTTTTAAAAAATACTGGTAGTCCTCACATCCAACATATCAAATGAGCATCCATTCTAAAACATTTGGTACAGTCTGAGTTCAGCCATATGATACAGGATTAACATTTATTACACAAAATTAGCTTGAATAGTCTTACGAAGAAGACTCTGCTTTTCCAGAGCTGATTGGTTATGATATAAGGATTGTTTTAAACAGAAGCCCAAGCCAACTTCAGAAAAATATTTTTTAGATGAGGTCTCAACATTACTTTGTATTTGTGTTGAGTTGTATAAAAATAACAGCCAGAAGAGGCTGTAAGTTTAGTTTTCTAATGCAACACCAACCAATTGCACTACTGCAAGTGCAATTCTGTTGAAGGTAGAACTTCGTGGTTAAGACTGGCACGAAGGGTATTAAGTTGCCAAATGCAGGAGTGGAATCTCTTCCTGCTAACTAGGGTCGCAAAACCCCCCCAGTTTTTAAAGAGTTCTTCAATGTCACACTGGATGACAAAAGGCCAAGAGGAAAACCACCGAGCAGAAGATAAACCAAATTCAACATGATCCATCATATAATCATAAGCCTTGGACTAAAGAAAAAAGTTTTGTGAAATGTACCAAACTAAGAATTTGCTTCATTGGTAGAGTTAAGACTATCATTAAAAAATAACTTTTTTCCTATCTATAGACAGAATTTCTTCTACCTCTGAGGAGCAATTTGACAACAACATTCAAAGCAGCAAATGCATGGGCTTTCAGGTGATATAACTTCTGATTAGTGTACTGTTAACTGACCTTTGTTTCCTACTGTTATTCATTCTCTCTGGTCAGTAGGTCTAGGAGTAGAATAAGAAGCTGAAGAAGCTGAGAGAAATGTTAGCTTTCTACCCTCCTGAGACAATTCTAGCTAGAATTCTTTTTGTCTCATGTTGTATATGAAACTAGAAATTGTGTACGTTCCCATAGTACAACACCTCGTAATGAAGTTGAACTCAAATTTCCTGGAACACTGGCATTTCAATATTCGAGGCAAATAAATGTGTAACATGATTTGCTGTCCATGGAATGCCATCAATTTGAAAGACTTTTTCTGAGCGTATCTATGGTTACAATAACATATCTGCTCATGAAGTCTGTTACACTGTTGCCTGTGTGAAAGGGAGAGCTGCTCTGGCTCATTATTGTTGCAGTCACCATCCACGATTTCATGGTTTCTTTTCTCAAAGGTGAGGAGCAGTATTTCTTTTTGAAGATAATGTCTGTATAAGTCTGCACTGTGGAATTCCATTGAACAGATGAAATAGTACTCAGGATAAACTGACAGCCTGTAATTCCACTCTACTGACGGAAGTACATTCCCTCTTTATTTAATGAATACCTCTGCTTCTCATGCATCAAATGAGCATAGAGGAAAGAGCACAGCCATACGGTTTTCATATATATGAAGGTACAAAACCATCACACCATTGCAGATAAAATGCATTCAGCATGCACTAATATTTCTTGTTCTGTAGAACAATTAAGACTTAATTCAAATTAGGATAACAAACACCAACATATAGCACAGGCTTATGTACAGGTCAGAACTGAAACCCAAATCTCTTGGTGTTCATGGGTTAAATTAGACACATAACTTTCAGCTGCACGGACTAAAACTTGTCAAGCTTTCACCAACTAGACCATCATCACAAGCATTTTGATTTTGAATTCTGCTTTAACAGGATGGAACACCATTCTTATAACTCATGAAAAGTCCAGCTGAATGAAGTAGGGGACAGTTCAAAATTGCAAAGATCTCTAGATTTAAAATGCCTTTGATCAACTAATCTAGACAAGGACACACCAACTCTTCAAATGTACCAGTATGAGAGGACAAGAGGAAATGACCTTAAGCTGAGATAGGGGAGATTCTGATATTAGAAAAAAAATTTCACTATTAGGGTGGTCAAGCATTGTAATAGTTTGCCCAAGGAGGTGGTGGAGTCACCATCCCTGGAGGTGTTCAAGAGGCATCTGGACCTGGCACTGGGTGATGTAGTTTAGTGGTTTAGGGGTGACAGCGGTAGCACCAGATGGATGGTTGGACTGGACGATATTGTAGGTCTCTTCGCATCCTGATGATTCTACAATTCTATGATCATTTCATTTCCACAGCTAGAGATACCAAGTGGAAAAAATAGTGTGTGGCTAATGATCTGCCCAGTGTAATCACACATATTGGATACTAAAATGGCAGCCAGAAAACAACCTAAAACTGAAAGGAGAGCTGTTTGAGGAAAAACATCACCTCATAAATTTGTGACAGAAAATACCAGATCAATCAGCTGAAATCTAAAATGGTAAAGGGAGTAAGTAGGTGCACAAAGGATGAAAGATATCATTTTTGGGAATCCAGTCTTATTTAAACCTCTACTGTCAAATTTCATGTCTGAAATCCAGCATGCACTTTTTGCCTGCTTAAAATTCTTTTAAACATGATTAGTGTCAAGTGCATATGAACCCTACTTAAAGTATACAGTAAGATTTCTTTCTCTGAACTGTAGGAGGCAAAGCAACTGGTATCTGCTGGAGGATTTTTGCTGAACTTCAGTTTTTCTAATTGGTAATACAGGCTTCCCCAAGATGCAGATAAAAATCAAAATGATACACAGCTTTTGAACCTGTTCCTCATGATAGATCAGAATGCAGACTTTTGAAAACATCTGAGGAAAGTAGCAGATATAAATTAAAAATGAAGTTACGGCTGAAAAAACCATATACATGGATGGGTATAAGGTTGTGAAAAAAGAGATGCAGTCCCTGAAATTCTAGTATTCACATTCTTTCAGTTACGCATTCATTCTTATCAACTAACAGAGATTAATAAAAATAAAGACACTAACAGATGTGTGATTCCTGTCTTGACTTACAGCATGCTTGAGAAGGTGGTCATAGCCCCTGCAAATCTTGGAAGGAAAGTCATACAATGAGAGACTCATGGTGCCTGTTCCTCTCACAATAGCTCAGCCAAGACAGACACAGCCTTTGTGCAAGCCCTGGTGGCATACGCACGTGATAAACATCTGTTGCTCTTCTTTTTCAATAATGTTTGCAGACAAAGTCATCTCTGCTACTAAAAACAGCAAATGTAAACGAGATTACACCTCATCATGGGACAGTGCCAAATTTGGGGAAGTTCTTGGCCCTGAAAAGAATGCATTGCTTATTTAAAATTAAGTTATTCACCATTATTAAAAAAACTTAATCTAAGTAAGTGGTTATCTGTTTTTAAGCTAACTTTGAAAAAATCTGCACGATGATGAACCAAAATACATCATAGTTCTCCAACTGTTGTCAATATGTAGGCACTTATAAACCAACCAAGTTTAGTGCAAAAATATATATAAAGCACTAATATATCCCCCATGAAACAGTTCACTAACTTAACTTAAATTCCTTTTTGTACAACACTATCTTAACAATCATAAACAATAATAATAAATTAGAGGGTAAAAATTAAGAGTCTCATTAAATAAGAAAGAGAATTTGTAAAGGTGCTGAAGACCTTTTGGTAGCAGAAAGAAGTAACAAATACAAGTCAAATGGTGTATTTATTTGTAAGTATGTTTTGATGCATAAATGAGGTAAAAATTATCTGTTGTGGAAAAGAAAAGCTAAATTAAAACCGAATACACAAAATTAAATCCTTTGGCCTTCCAATTTAAATTACTAAAATTAGTTATTTTACACTGTTTAAATCAGACCACTGTCTTTTCATGGTATGCACCCACTGTAAAGAAACCAACTGCAAAGAAAACAAAAAACTGAGAAGTCTCCTCTGAAAAGCCCATCAGGCATAATTAGGAATTCAGTACAGGGTTCAAGGCAAAAACGATATTGGGAGCCTTAAGACTTGATTAATCAGGATTAGGTTTTATTTTTATTTCTTGGCAAAATACCTTGCATCCCAGGATACACAGAATTCAGAACCACACACTCACCTACCTTCCTCCCAGTCTTTTTCTGAACACTCTCCCTGTTTTAAAACCTTTACACACAGAACATGCACTAAGACATGCACCTGTCAGTGACACTATCACTGTCTGATCTGTCATTGGTGACAACACTGGTGCTTTGGTGACACTTGCAATACTGACAGCAACAGTGCTGGCTAAACCATCATCACTGGTCATTGTAATAGAATGCTAGTGTATTTTTCCCTGCATGGCTGATGAATTTCCTTACTGCAGTCAGTGGCTTATCTAAGGTTCTTAAGATGCTGTTGCCTCAAGGAAATGGCAGTTTTTATTAGTCCCTGTGAGCAGGTATCTGTCCTGCATAGAGATTAATGGGTGGAGTCATATATGAGGCGGCAGGTACACAAGTGGAAGAAGATCTACAAACCTTCAGAAAGCAACTGGAATTCAATCTTATCCAGTGAGCCTGAGTACAGGGTGTTCTCTAATCTCTAATGTCAGATGAATATTCCAAAATTACATCCTGGTGGAAAAGAGTGAGGAAATAATTACTCATCTGGAATGAAGCTACTTCCAAAAGAGAATGTGTTCATCAGTGAGAGCAGTCACCTGCTCCAACCATACGCATAAACAAAAGGATGATGCCCTAACCACCCTAATCAAGGAAGCAAAACTCTTAAGATAAATAAGCAAATAGGACTTATTGATCTTAATGGGAATGCTAAAGAATGACTGAACATTCCTTGTTTTTCAAGCCTCAGATGAACAAGGGAGTAAAAAAACAATGATGGATAAAGGCAGAAGTACTGCCACCCCCAAACTGTTCCTGAATCTATATACACAATGAATTTGCAGATACATCAAAATCAATATTTTTGCCTTCTCTGAATATCAGTATTTTCAGATGGTAAGTAATTATATGAGTTGAATGTATTATTGTTTAATATAACAAACAGCTATGATCCAAGTGCTTCAAGATTAACTTGGCAGAAATTTTGTGAGACAACTACAAAAGAACAGAGAAATTTCTCTTATTAAAGACAGATTATTAATACAAATTAAATCAGTATTAAAAATTCCTAAAGAAAATTTCCAGTTTTTCATCTGACCAAAGCAACAAAACTGACTGGATATTGTGGCAAGGAAAGCAGCATAATCTTAGGAGTGATGACTATTTCAATTAATAGATGCACACTGAATAGCTAATAGAAATGGCCAGTGGAAGAATGCTTCAACGTTTTCAGTTTAAGCATATTCAGTCATATTCTAAATGCTCTTGGATATGACATCTGAAGATGAGGTTTTAGAGAGGTCTCAGACTTCCAATTAAACAAGATATTCGAGTTGCTATAGCTTGAAGCCAACAGACATCATAGAAGAAAACCTAAAGAGCTCTTCTACACAGATCTTCATGGCCCTTTCCAGCAATGGGTGTTAAGAGATCACTGAATAATTACAGGTAGACATTGGACTTATACTGTCTAGTTAAAAAAAAGGCACAAATACAGGAAGAAATTTAAAAACAAAGGTATAACAGTTTAATTCTTACTGTAGTCTCTCATTTCTAGCCTTGTTATTTTGAAAAAGCGTTCTCACAACTGTAGCTGTGAGATTGGTCTTGAAGCAATGTTGAACCAGTGTAAAGGAAATTGCAAGCAAGCCTGAATGCAAGCAATCCACCTTACCTAAAACTCCTGTGCTGAAGTGGCTACATTGCTGCTTCTGCAATAGATAGAGATTGTAATTCTACAGATTAATAATCCCACAAAATTCCTCGGGCAGTTTAATGCAGCCTTAATCAACTTGCTACCAGTCTCCTTAGTGATTCTTTTACCTTTCTGGTTAAAATGCAGCATTTCATGAAAGAAGAAACATTAGAAACCAAAAATTAAATTAAAAGTACATTATGCATTCAGATTAGAAAAGCAATATAGACTTAAAGAACCTGAACATATCAAAATGGAATTAGATGAGGAATTTAATTGTAATTCTTACTTAAGTTGTAAGTTTTCAATATTTTAGTCATTTAAATACTTACAGGTTGGTTTGTGAAGGATATCAGAATGTATTTGAACCAGAAACTAGTTGCTGTGATTAGTTCCTTAGTCTAAATGATACATATGTAAATTAACTCCCTTAATATGCTACTAACAAAACAACCAATACACAACAAAAAATTCAAGGTTTTTAAAGGTTTGGTTTTCTTTTTCCTCTGCCCAAATATAAAAGAAATTTATTTAGTGGAGATACTATAATTTAAAATACTGTGCCTTAAACGCATAGGTCATTTAATAAATTGAAGGCCACTTAAATACATTTTTTATAAAAGTCGGTTGCAAATCACTTCACCAACTTCATGAAATAAACTTGTTAGCATTCTACATATCATCTTTGTCTTAAAAATGTAATGCAACCACTACATGAAACATAAAGCTGTGAAGAGTTTAAACTACCGTCACAGGCTAAATTGTCTATAGCCAAGCGAATAAATTAATATCTGTCCTCTATATAACAGTTCTTATACATTATCATAATGCAGAATATGGGCCTTTTTTTCCTGCTAGTGATTTTATCATCTTCACATTGAGGATCAATTTATTGACCTGCAGCATGCTTTCTCATATAATCCTCTTTAAAATGTGTAATGCAAAAGGCATTCTAAGATACCTTCTGCCCCTTCTCACATTTTATGTGGAAATTCTCCTTAGGTGAAATATTCACAGAGGTCTTAAGTCTCTCTTGTACTTCTCATTCTCCCTGTATTTGCCTACTGGAAAACCTTTAAATTCTGTTTTGTAATTCAGTTGTAAACTGTATGCAGAAAAGGCTGGTTTTTTACATGCCTCACACATTAGAGCCTCATATGTAAAGCTTCTGGACACTATCATAACTAAAAATTAAATACAAAATTATACATTAAATTGCAAAAAAAAAAAAAAAGGAGCTATTTTCTGCATAATATGGCAGCCAAGATTTTTAAACTTCTTTCAAACTATCTTCTATAACAAAACGGACTATTTGGCAATGTACTGAATGTCAGATATACACAGTGGCTTATATATAATATAAGTATATATAAATAAAATCACTTTTATAAAACATGGTCTTGCCTGATGGTTTAACACAGAGAGTGTTAAAGCTGTTCAGCATGGATAAGACCAATATTGATTTTCATATTTTTTCAGAATTTCAAAATCGAACTTAAAAGTATAACTAAGGAAATCAGTGTTCAGTTTCAAACACATTTATAACTAAATTAGCATAATCTTAAAAGACATTTGTATAATAAATAGTTTTCTCTATTTAACACTTACTGAAAATGTAAACAGGACAGCTGAAATTCACTCAAATAAAAATTTGTTTGCCTTGTTTCAGACCTACCTATAACAGGGCTGAAGTAATTAATCTACATAGTACTGTTGCAATGGAGTAACAGATTTATTATCTTACATTGGTATCGTCTTCTGGAGGACCCAAGGATTAAATTGCAATGAAAATACTACACCGTATCTAACTGCTCTGAACTTGAGGTACCTCTTTGTGAGCTCCATAGAAGATACTAGAAGGGATGTTGCAGAGCCCAGAACCAGGTACTACAGCACCTTTTCTAGAACTCCTTCTGACATGTAATATTTTATCACAGATATCAAATTCTCAAATTAATTTTTAATGTCTCACCTTCTTATTTATCACTTTATCACACTGAATTCTAACACTTATGATTTCTGCTATTATCTCTGATAAAACACGAGCAAGAAGAAAATGTGAAGAAAAATAGAAATATTATTTTCTATTATTGTTCTTCCTACCTGTAGTATTTTAGAACCAAATATATATAAGTATCACATTTTATTTGTGAAAATAGCAAGTCAGATTACGAATAATTCACAGGCCAACATCTAAAATTTCCACCACAGTTTAAGTCCGACTTGTATGCCCTCACACAGTTCAGGATAGTTATTTGTTTTCATGGGTATACTCCTTCTCCTAAGCTCCAAGAAATAATTGCAGTAAAGAAATTGTCCTTATGTTCAATTAAATCTCCATTATTACCCAAAGCAAGACTTACAATGAGATCATCAAAAGGCAGCTTCTGCTGTCTCATTTAACCCTTTTTAAAAAAAAAAAGAAAAAAAAAAGAAAAAAAAAAGAGAGAGAATCCCACCCCAATGAAGCTAAAATTAGCCTCACTATGATCCATTAGCCCTGTTACCTAGAACGAAAGAAACAAAGCAAGGACAGTATCCCCAATGTCTGCTGATACTCAATCTCATGTGATGATATTAATATTAATTATATTATATTAAAATATTTTAAAATGCAGCTTCATATAGTCTATTACTTTTCTCATATCTAAAATAAATATCTTATCTTTAAAACATTGTACAACAATTAATAAAAATAAAAATAGAAACAACAAACAAAACAATCCACCCAACAGCTGAACTCTGTGGTGGTTATACGCAAGATTAACCTAGAATTCTCTTATCAGCATCATCTTTTCCACCCCATATTTGAAAAGACTGCAACTGTAAATAGCAACCAAAACAAAGCATACCTTGAAATGTACAATGCAAATGAGGGACACTATGAATACTGCAAATTGTGCTGTATTTCATTTTTGTTTGCTATTTTGATTCTGTGTAATCACCAAGAAATTAAGAGAACCAGTGGGATGGACAATGCTTAACTTAAGATAGGATTCCTTGCTAAACTGAAAGACACACTATCATCACAGATTGTAAAATATATTACAAATACTCATTGGCTCAGAAAACCAACAGAGTTATCTCCTGGGGGAATAAGAGATTCTCCAGAAGCAAAGAATTGTGAAATGACAGTGTGTGACCGGAGAAAGAGAAGGAGACTATTCAAACTCTTCTACAGATACATGGAAGATTTTGGAAGGAAGGTGTCTGAAGTCATTTGTCAATATAATCAAATGACCAAATAAATTCTTACTTATGAAAGGTTAAAAGACTTTAAGACAGGAAGATATCTGAACATATAATATACAAACACACATATATTTGCACTTATGGCATGCATGCTTTCTGTGTTAGAGAGAATAATGAAACAACATCAAGTTTTTTTAAACCAACCATTTCCTGTCATCAGTTGACCTACTCCCATTCCTTTTTCAAGGGCATCTAAAAGCACCTCTGCTCCAGACACCAATGCAGTGTCTGTTTTCTCACATACAAGCAAAGAATGCAATTACATGAGTCTTGTGTTCTTGTTAACGCGATTCCAATTTGTTCAAAATCTCCCATTCAAAGCTCATCTTGCTTGGTTTTAACTACTTTTCATGGGCCAGATTCAACAACTGAAGCTTCTGCCTCTTATGCAAAATTCATCTATTTACATTACACTTCATGGACTGCAGTCACTCCTGATTTCCAAAGACATGGCTCGGGGCCTGCCTGCACAAGAAAGAATAATTTATTTTAATTTAAGGTTGGCTTTTTTTTTCCTGATGAATTGACTCAAGCAAAACTGATGTAAAACAGACTGAAATATCTGTTTGGATTTTTGCACTGATTTAGCTTATCTGGTAGAAGAAGCAGATGTGTGCTTTTTCCTCTCAGACGAAAATTAGTCTTGCCTTCCCACACTTGTCTGCTACTGACTTTTCTTCCTCGTCTATAAAAGAGGTGGCCAAAGTGTAGTGCAAACGCCACTTATGCCTGCTTCCATGCTACATTCAAAACTTAATCGAGCCACAGCTTCTGGGTGTCACTGCTCCTATACAGCCAGGACAGCAATGGCCCCCTGGCTTCCATAAAACCTCTGGGAACAGTTAGAAACTATTGCAGCCACTACTCACACTCAACATAAAGAATAGCTCTGCTGCCCCCATGCAGACCTGCACTTCTGGTTCAGGATAGAAGAAGAGGACAAAGACATGGTGAAGTAGGAAGAACAGGATTAAGGAGGTATATGCATGCACTGGAAGCCAAGGTTTCACTTTGTTTTTGCTGGAAGTGGAGGTTGATGATCTGAGTATGTGGAGGAGAAAGGATGTGACTGAAGTCTGAAACAAAGAATAAACTTCCATGGGTGCACAAACAGATAGGGAAGCTTAAATGTGAGCACTGGACTGCAATCCTAGCTTGAATGATAGGAACATGCAGTAGGGAAAGTGGGAGAAGAGCCATAGATAAGGCTCTGGTTTGGCATGGTTGGAAAAGCATGTGACCCTGGACACCAGAAGTGACTGATGATGATCATATACCTGCTAAGTTTGGGAACTTCTGGTCTGTACTATCTCACCATCATTTCTGCAAGTATGTTGTTTTTGAATTCTAAGACAGTAAGTTTTCTTGCATTTTTGTACCACCTACTATCTATTTTCTATTCTCTGTTTAAAACATTTTGTCTTGCCTTTCCTTCTTTCACGTATAGCACTGACCTAATATTTAAAATAATGCCCTTAGTGGCAGGCTCACCATAAGCAGCACGTTTTCAGTGTTTAAGGGTGTTGTGGTGAATGAACCAACCAGGGGGCCACAGAGCCCAGAAAAAGAGGTTTGGTGGGCTGGTACCAAAGAGCAAAAACCCCTTTCTGTGAAGATGGCTTCTGCCTTTGAATTCCTAGGATTCCTGAGGGGTGGTTCTGTCTACAGTTGACAGACACCCCTTGTGTCCCCTAAGGGAAGGTGTCCTGGCCTGTCTCACCTTCCTCCTCTTCCTATGGGTCCCTCTTATGCCATCCCTGCCCCCTTCCCTGTATCCCTTTAAAAAGGCCCTCAGTCTCTTGTCTTGTCCTCTTCGCATCCGGTCCCCTTCGAGGGAGCTTCTACAATAAATCCTTGGAACACCGGTGGAAGGGCCACCTCTGCTCATTTGTTTCTGGTCACGCCTGGGCTATCCATAAGCCCCAGGCACGCTGGGCTCCGTGCCCTCCACCGCACGGGCTGGGAGGCTGGCAAGCGAGGCACCGAGGTGCCACGGGGCGTTCTACCTTTGTGTGGGACACGCCTGGACCAAGCGGCGGCCCCCCCAGCCCGGCCAGTGTATTAATGTAAGGGTATCTCACAATGGCTTATAGAAAATGCTCTACAAAATTAAATTACTTAATAGGAGAATAATTTAAGAGTAATTTTCTGTTCTATAGTCAAGGTTTAAAAACCAAAAGTTTTCTTTAAACAAAAATTTTACTTGATTTTATGCCTTGAGATTTGACTCACATAGACAAAGGCATATACACTAGATGCTGACATATACCCAAAATCAAAATTTCAAGTGCATTCAGTACACAGGAAATTAACAAACAATTGTTTTTAAATTGTTTAAATTTCACTCTGGAGCCTAGTTTGGAAAAGGCTAAAAGTGACATTTGGAGGTTTATTTCATAATGTTATTAAAAATTGCCATATTCAAAGGCATCCATGTATACATGCATAAATATGTATAGTCTTTTATCATATACCTGACAGGTCATACATATAAACCAAACAGTGGATCTACAAAACCGTATCTTTTTCAATGAGAGACTTAAAATAATTTCAATATGAATTGTATAATAAACCTATATTAGTATATTTCTGTATATGAATATATTATTATTTATATCTGTACAATACATGCAATAAAAGAATTGTATAGTATATATTTGAAATGTATCAATGTATGTAGAAAACCTACCTAAACTATCCAAATCAATACCATAAAACAGTGAGTGGAAAGCAGTATATTGAAACATACTACTGTTAAACGTACTTAAATGCTTGTAGAATTTGGAACCAAATTAATGGGTAAAATTAATTTCTGTGATCAAAATTGATCACAACTACAACATATTAAGGCATGAAAGTAAGGGGAAAGCAGTCCTACCCTTTCAAAAACAAAGCAAAGAATAAATCCTCCCTGTTTCATGTTACCAGCACAACTTGATAATAATGCATTGATGAGTGCCTACCAAGTTCAGAAACCTGTTGTAAAATTTGTTTTATTACACTGACAACAACGTTGGGCCTATGAAAGAAGATCTTTATTATTAAGACATTTCAAAGATAAAATGTCAGTCTTATTTCAGCCCCGATCTTTAACTGGAAAGATTCGGAATATCTTTGATGAAGGAGGATTGTACTTGGCTTTCTGCCACCCTCCTTTGTAGCCACAGCATCTTGGTGTGCCTGACGTATGATCAGGTTATACTCTACCACAGCTCTGCCAGTCTGCTGAACAGTTCTGTGCATACCTAACACCTGACTATAAAAGGTAGCTCCATCCCTGAAGCTAAAAATTAAGCACACATACCTGCTTTATTGAATACCCACATACATGGACTCCTAAAGTGGATTCTAAAAAAATATAACAGAAAAGAGTGTCAGATAATCCAGTAAAAGCCTACATTCATAAAGCCATTATTATGTTGTTTTAACCTCCCTGTCACAAGACATAGCTCAATTTAGCAGCTGTGCTTGCACCTGTATTAGTCAATGAAATGTGTCATAGCCTGTATCCAACAGTAATCATGGTCCTAAGTCAATATTCGTTCTAACCAGAGCTCTCCTCCTTTAACATAGTCAATAAACTGCTTTTGTAACCCTGTTTTTGCAGCATCATAACTATTCTTTTGTCCTATCCTGCTTTGAGTATAAGCTAGCTAAATCTTGAAAAATGCATTCTAAAGTAATTCCATCATACAGAAACTATTCTTCCCAACTGTAGACACCTTTCCTCCATCCGCCCACATATCTCTCAAAAATAACTACAGTTCACACAGCAGATGTAGAATGAAGACTTACGGGCTCAGTTTCCAATTCTATCAAAGGCTCCTTTTAAGAGTTCGGGCATATGACTATTTTTTCTGTTCCGTTACTCATTTACAGAAGGAACACAAGTCAACTTTTTGTTCAATGCGTGTTGTAAGGACTTAACCACACCTGTGATGTATTCGAACGCTACTTTAAGGACTACTTAACTATTCAAGAGGACAAGCAAACAGGTTAAGAAGCTGCGGTGGCCTGAATACATCGCAAAACAATCCTCACAGTAGGAGGATTTCTCAGGTTTTGAGCAGAAAGTCAAGTGAGAGGAATTACTACCTTCACAGCAAGGAGATAAATATCTCGCGGACTAATCAAGCCATTTGTACCAACACAGAAAACGTTCCTGCCCTTTGTACAGTCACCCCACAGAAGGTTCACAAGTTCCACTGTCAATTTCCACCGAGTACCTAAATTAACAACCTTCCTATGCAAACCAAAGTACTAGACAAACCTGAGATTTCTCGCCTCGTTAATATTTCGGAATAAAAATTTAAAACCCCACCTAGCCAAATCTGTGCAGCAGGGAACCCACGCACGCCAGAAACCACGGTAGGAAATAGGGCCGCGTTCCTCTATCCTGAAGCGACTTTCACTTTCCGGCTCGCTACAAGGCTGCGGAGACGGCACCAGCCGTGACACCGGGAGGAGCCGGGAAAAATGGGGGGCGGGGGGGTATCTCGGGGGTCTGCCAGGGTCCTCAGGTTCCAGCCGCTGCGTCTCTCTTCCAGCCCGTCTCTCCATCCATTCCATCCATTCCATCCATCCATCCATCCATCCATCCATCCATCCCTGGTAGGAGCGGAAAAGGCAGCCCCCGACCGGGACCCCACGGCTCCCCGCCCAAGAGCGGCGCGGAGGCCCCTGACATCGGCCGGGAGGCGCGGCGGCCACTACCGGGAATGGGACGTCCCAGCCCGCCCCTCGCAACCCGGACACGTACCCACACCATCCCAGAGCCCGGCGGCAGGGGAGTGGCGAGGGAGCGGCCCGACCTCTCCCTCCGCAGCTCCGCGCGGCGCCGCTCCGGCCCCCGAAATGGCTGAACAAAGGGAACCTCGCTCGGCCGCCGCCGCCCCTCGATCGGCCGCGGGGCGGGGCCGGGGGCGCCGCTGCCCCGGTCACCGTGGCAACGGCGGGCGGGATGGAGGCGGTGGTGAAATGGCCGCCCGGGCCCGCCCGGCCTCTCACGGTGCCGGCCGCGGCCCCCCAGCAGGAGCGGGCTCCTCACTGGAATGCTCTCTCCTGGGCCCCGGCAGGCTGTCCAGGCAGGACTCCTCTCCCTGCACCCCCCACGCCTGCACCCCTCCGGCCGCAGCCGCTCCACAGGGGGTGTCTGACACGTTCCGGAAATAGAAAATAAAAAATGAGGCTAAGGGCTAGATAGCAAAGGTACAGCACCCTAGATTTCATCTTAGGCAGGCAGTGCAAGTGCACACGCAGGGTCTTCCCAATGGATTGAGTGAATGGATTGAGAGCAGCGCTGTGAAGGAGGACTTGGCAGTACTAGTGTATAAAAAGCAGGACATGATCTGGCCATGAGCATTTGCAGCCCAGAAAGATAATTACACACTGGGCTGCATCAAAATACATGAGGCCAGCAGGTTGAGGAAGGTGATTCTTCCCCTCTGGCTTCTATATCCAGCTCTGGAGTCCTTACTACACAAAAGGCATGGACCTGTTGGAGCAGGTCCAGAGGAGAGTACTTCCAACACAAACCATTGTGTTCTGTAATTCTGTGATGTGTGGCCAGCTGTCGTGGCAAGAAGATCACTGCACGTTCATTCATGGCGGTGGGCACCCCAACAAGTTACAGTAGCAATCTTTAATTGTGCTGCAATCCTATCTCCTTGACTGTAAACACTAGCTACTTTTTTATTAAACAATGATAACTGATAATTTTCACCCAATTTCTAAAGCTTATAGACCATTTAGAAAAGCATATTCTTGAGACAAACTCGGTAACTTTGCTTATGGTCACTTTGTGTGTCTTCTGCTCTCAGAAGCACATGGTCTTCTCTCAGTCCTCATTTAAACAATCCTCTCAGTCTGCCTCTTTTGCACACACGTAACCCTTCTACAACCCCACATACTACTATGATTTCCTAACAACCAAAAGCTTTTGTCAGTGTCTTCCATAAAGGGGGCTGCTCTCCCAGCCACTTGTCTAAGTCAGCACTCAAATGTTGCTGCCTAAGTTCGGCTCTAGCATTGTGCCAGACTACATTTCCCAGCTGTTGTTGCAGAGGAAAACTTGAAAAAAACTGGTCTGAATTTTATACTCATAGTACATTCATTGTCTATTACTCCAGCATTTACCCCGATTTCTTTATTCTCATGGGATCTGTCTGGTAATCTTCCAAATACTAACACTTCAGTAGTATGTCTGTATTTCCTCATGCAGGAAGATCTGTTATGTGCACATTCAAAAGACTTCTTCGCTCTCTAGAAACTCCTGCCCACACAGTCAAATTAAATACCAGTTATTTTCCTCAAGTATTATTTTACTGTGTATTGTTCTGAGCAGATTGTAATATAGTTATATGCTGCATTGTGATTTATACTTTAATGCTTACACCTGCAACAATCACTGTATATTCATTATCTCATAATAAAATCTCTCTGCTAACAGAAAAGTAGGTATGTGGGGCCGTATCTTCCAGTTCAGCCTTCCTGAGTACAGAACATGTGTCCTATAGCTTATTTTCACCTTTGCCAGCAATATACTGGCAAAGTCTTGGCCTGCTTTCCTTCTGAAAAGATTCTGTATGATCATGATCTGCCTAGATGCCCAATCCTCTGCTATTCTCTTCCTGATAGTTTTCAACCTGTTGGTCAGCTGCAGTCAAATCTAACTGACAGGTGAGGGTCTCCAAAAGATAACGAAGTTCAAGTCTTGTGACAAACAGGAGGGAGCCAGGTATAGTAGAGGGGCTGTGCTAATGAGGAAATGTTGGAACTGATAGAAGGAAGGGATAGTTTCTGCCTGTTTAATATCCTGCCAGTTCATCAGTACCAGCCTACTGGTTGGTCCAGCCCACACACATAATTTAAAATGAATGTTGTAATACTGTTTCTGGCTCAGCTGTCTGCTCAAAGATGTGGGAGGGAGCTCGTGGTAGCAAGGTTCATTAGGTATGGGAAGGGGAACTACAAATGCTGAAATTGTGGTGCATGTCCCAGTACCTGACAGAGGTGTTTTAAACCAGTTCATAGTACATGAAAGCTACAAAAGCAGCATAGTCAACTACTCAAGTATTCTTCTAAAGGGAACAGAGAAGCCAGTGTGGCCACACTGCCATTGTACATCACAATCTGCAATTGCAGAACTGCTTTTTTTGGTGGCATAATTAAAATGATCCAGGTCCAGAGTGTCCTTCCACTGGCTAGAGATCAAGAGATGGAAGAATGAAAAATAAGACCTATTTTTGCCTGACTTTACCCAGATTTAAGGTAAATACAGATTATTAACTTCCTGACAACTTTCTGAAGATTTCTTTGTTTTAATAAAATTAAATTTTAGAAGCAAGCAGTTTGTTTTCCGTTAGATAGATTTCATTGAAATGGACTTTCAGACCTGATGCACCAGTCTGCTGTACTTAAACAAGGCAGATAAAGCTATAATCTAGGTATCCATAGGAAGGAAGGAAGGAAGGAAGGAAGGAAGGAAGGAAGATTTAAGTAGTAAATTAAATATATATATACATGTACAGTTAATTACTATAGTAAAATAAAGCAGGATTTGTTCAATGATATAGTTTACATATTTTGGAAGCATTATATATGAAGACAAGGTAAGATGATAATCTTGGCCAAGACCTTGTCACTAACTGTGAGAAATATGTGGCTAACCAGTGTTGCTGGTCAGACAGAAATAACACAGATTACTTAATTGATTTCATAGGTGTGATTAATTAATTGAATAGACAAAATTTTTAATAGATTTTCAGTATGTACAAAGTTACAAACTTAACTATTTCCTGGTTTGCAAGAGTCTGAAAATACCATGCTATTTTGCCTATCCAAAGAGTATTTCTTTTTAGTGAAGTTCATTAACTATCTCTATTCATATGGGGACTCACTGTTAAGAGAAATTACATATCAATTTTTTGTTTGTGTCATTGCTTGTAAGAATTTGATCCACTTTTTTTAGCTATAAATATTCTTTCGACTACATACTGGCAGGATGGTGTTTACTGTTAGCTGTTGAGATCTATTTCAACTTAGTTTCTATTTTGTATCACTACAAAGGAATAAACTGCTTTCCTAAAGGTTTTGATTCACAATTGAAGATAAATTTAGCAGTAGCAACTAAAGCTGTTGTTGCCTGAAGCAATCTACACCAGCCATTTCTCTAAGATTAGTCATAGCATGCCAAGTACATTTTAAGTGGAATTTACAGTATAAATGTTCTGGAATAAATGTCAAATTGTCTTGATCATAATGTGTTTAAACTTTAAAACAAATTAAGTATATGTTTTAAGCATATAATTTCATTGGTCTGGCTGAAGGTCAGAAAGATTTAAAGCTTGTCTGTTAAATAAGTGAATGGAAAAAATTTGTGAAGCAGCTCATCAACATGTAAACCAAGGCCAGTAGCAGTTGTAGACATAAAAAAACTATGCATCATCTGTCTAGGTACCATTTTTAACAGAAAATTCTTCATGAACATTTTCTCAAATCTTCATATTGTTCTTGGTTGGCCACTGAAGTTTTTTCAATGGAACACTGAAACCTGTTTGATTCATGTTTCATTAAGTTAATTTGTCCATCTGGACACAGTAGGAATTCTGAGAAGAAATCTTTGGAGATATCTGAAGGAGCTGAATGAGCTGCATGAAGAATGTAATCTGTTGTCACTATGACTGCATTATTTTCCAACTCCTTTGCCATGAGTAGAAAAGAAACACTAGTAGAACCAGCAGAAAATATATAAGTGCTTACCAGTCAAAAATTTGTTTTGTGGGGATGACAAAATTTATGGAGTGGTGTATAGACACAGGTGTAGTCCTCTTACTTTTGTCTTTTTGGGGAGTGGAGGCAACAGCAGTAAAAGAGCACTGAAAGCACCTTTTCCTCTTTTCAGGAGCAGTGCTGGTGACTGCATTAACCAATGGTGAAGGTCTGTGTGTGGGTTATCTCCAAGACAGTTGTGCTGGCGGAGATTGAAAGAAAATATTATGAGGTTACAGATTGGCTAACTTGAAAAAGATGAAAAAAATTATAGAAAATAATTAGAGTTAATTAGTGAAGATGTCAGATAGATAGCAAAGATTTATAGGCAGTGAAGCTGGGAATAAAAAGGACTCAGACAAAGGGAAGAGAAGTATTGCCAGGTCTCTAATTTTCCTTTTACTTTATCTAGTTCTTTCTTATGATAAAGTGTTCTATAATTTAATTTGTTACCCCTTGGTTGCCATTTTTATGAATTGTTAGAACCTAAGCCTAAAAGGAACTTGATTTCAACAGAGTTCAACAACAAGACTATTAATCTTCAGTGGTTCTATTTGTTTTTTTGGGTAGGATCAAGTTTTAGGGTAGGATTTTCTCATGTTTTCAGTTACTTGCTTGTGATGATTCAAGTGTTACATTCAGGATTATGATGCATGGCAACTACTAATTAAAAAATATTTAAATTAGCAATTTTTGCAATTCCATGTCAACTTAATGGAAAACTATATAGAAAATGGAGGTCTTCCATGAGATTTTGAGAGGTTGGCTATTTTAATGCCCATTTCTGTAATGATTCAAGGTAATGGCTGTTGTAACAACAGGAACCAAAAATTATTATGCCTCACTTAAGTTCAGTTGAAGATTCCCTTGCTCATTGCAGGAGAGTTGGACTAGATGACTTTTAAAGGTCCCTTCCAATCCAAACCATTCCATGATTCTGTGATTCTATGAAATCACCACTTTCCCAATGGTGAAGTATGGAGTGTACTTGGTGAAGCTGTTTTGTCCTGGGGAAGCAGCCTGGGTGTTGCTGCATTGTGCTCCTGGGACAGGTGTGCTGGGGAGCCAGAGCAGACCTGTCTGCAATGCTGATGCCTGCCTGGTCAGCCTGGCTGGGTTAGAGCTCTCTTAGCACCAGCAGTACAGCTGACAGGGAAAAGGAGAGGTGGTGACAGGAATGGGATGCTCAATGAGCACTCTGGAATACCATTAATTTTTTGAAGAGAGTCTTTGGCTAAAAAGATTTTGGAAAAGAGTGGCCTAGAAATTTTAGAGGTTATTGGTTTGTGTGATAACTGGAAGTTCCACACACAATGGTGTCTAGAGTGAATACCAAAAAGTTTAAAAAATTATCAGGGGTATTTTCAAGGTTCTGGATACAAGAGGTACCCAAGCACACACCTGTATGTGCTCCTAAATGTTCTGATAAAAATACATACTTGCAGTATTTTTCTCAAGTAACATAATAATTTTATTTCTTTCTCAAATCTATGCTTAATGAATCTTCATCTCATGAATGAAAAAAACCCAAACCATCAAATTCCACGTGTAGACAGGTCAGCTAGATTTGTGCCAGGTTTCACACAGCTATCATTTGTGTGTTCTTTTATGCATTATGCTGCATTAAGAAGAGATACAATTACCAAACCATTAGGATACATGATTCAAAGTGCTCTGCTATGATGACATAAAAATAGAGAAATCAATTGTTTGAATTCCAGCATGTCATATTTGTAAATAACTTAATACTGAAAGCCAAAATGATGACATGGCAAATGTAACTTTCAAGAAATATAAGAACTGTATTATCAAACATCTCAGTATTACAGACAAACTTAGGTTGCTTTTTTCTTCTGTTTATGTTGTTGGGGTTTTTTTGTTATGCTTACAAATATAAAGAAGAAGTGACGTGTTTCAGAATTCCAATTTAAAATATATTACAGTGTTCAAGTCATAGTTGGGTCTAGATAGTCAGGAAAGTTGTATAGTAAATATAAAATTATGGCATAGTCCCTAATTAATTCTGGCTTCATCAAAGGCACTGGCAGCATTCCCACATTTTATGTGGTACCAGAATTTCACTCGGTGCCCAGTGTAGACCAAAAGGTCAACATGAGAATATCCACCTAGAGATAATCATGAGGTCAAATATTTAATGAAATGCTTATGTTCAAGTCAGAAAAACAATTCCGAAGGAACTCTGTGTTATCACAGTACTGCTGTGGCAACCACCTTCAATAAGTCTAATACCATCTCTTTAGCAAGACACAATCACTGTAATTTAAAAAGCATCACTCTCTTTTCTCCCCAGTAAAAATGACTGTTGAAACAAGGAATTCAAATTTGATTAAAAAAAAAAGACAGAATTATGACTATGTTACGCATGAGAGAGAAAACTTCTCTCTCTCTCTAAGCCCCCAAAAGAAAGAATGAGTAATTTGACTTGAGTTTACTTGAATATTGGAAATTTGTCAAAGGATAAGCATCCTTGGAAAGCATTCCAGTAAAAGCTGTCAACATTCTTCCTAAGAAAACATGTTTGGAAAAAGATTTACTGACCTTTCACTTGCAAAATATCCTTTTATGAAATATCAGAGATGAGCCTGAAAAAAAAATCTTAGTTCTTAACAGATGTTAACCAAGCTAAGTTAATTTACAATATATGAGGCATTAAGTTTCATTGAATGGCAGCGGAGATCTTGATTTGACATGTATTTCATCGTGATCTCCAGAGGCATTCTGACTGCTGTCCAGAACCATTCCAGAGATTACTGAAGGCATTTATTGCACAATCTCCCTTGAACTCACTGTTGAAGTTTGAAAGCAATGATAATTTCACTGTCTCTGAGCAAATTGTGCCCGATCGTATTGCAGATATAAAAGGAGGGGTGGAGGTTACACGATAGCCTTTCATTCCCTTTCCATATCTTCCAACATGTAACATGACTGATTTTCACCTCCATCTAAAGGTAAAGGAGTGAGGAGGACGCAGCAGCTGTGGTCCTGTCCCACGTGCCTTTCCAATGCCTCTGAGAGCCTGGAGTTGGAAAGGATACTTCCAGGAAGACACACAAACGCCCTCAGAGTGGTATTTCATTCTGCACCAGGCACACTTCCCTTGGAGCTGTGGGAGCTGAGGAAAATAGTGTGCCCCATCAGGGATGAAAGTCAGCTGTCTGTATCTTTCAATCTTCGTAGCACTGTTATTAGAGAATGCTTTCATTTGCAAAGAGAAAGTGTATACGCTTAATCTATTTTTATGCAATGTCTGTGTCTCTTTCACTGGCCTACAGTTAAAGGCTCCCATGATCTTCATCCAGTGCTATTTTCTAATTTTGGTTGTTGAAAGGAAGAGCAGCCACAGTGGGCAAAATTTTAGAATTCTGGAATTTTTGTTTCTGTTAAAAAATCGATATAAGCACAAAAAATTTAGACACTAACATTTCTATTTTGAAATCTTTCTAGGCTGTGAAAACCTATTTTTCTTCTCCAAGTTACTAACAAGGTAGTTTTCAGTCCCAAGCAGTTCTCTGCTCTTTAAGAAAATTCTCTAAGAGTCTTAAGAAATTCTTTAAGTGTCTCATCCCTTGTCATATTCAGATTGTGAATTTAGTTTATATGTAGGTCCTCTTCTCATAAGGAGAGCTTGTAATAATTTTGAAGGCTTTAGACTCTATCAATTTCCTGACATTACTGCAAACTCTTTCCTACAGACTTTGACTTCTGTCACCCTTCTAATTTACTTGTAGCATTTTTTTCCATTTCTTGCACCATTTAACATTACATTTTTTAATGCTTCATCTTTGGTTTTGCTGGCTTACATTGTTCCCTATATGTCTGTGACCAGTTATCATGACCACATCAGTGGTTTCAGGTTGGAAATCATTTCCCTAGACAGCAGCTTGCAGCAGAGCTCAATAACCCATGTGCTTACTCCATAGGAAATACTGCATACTAGTGAGCCTATTTGTTTCTCTGCACAGGGAGGTGAGCATCCTTTCTACCTGTCATCTTTAAATAAAATTTATATTCATTGAATATAAATATATTGACTTCCCTAGCAATTAAAAATGAAATGGTTACTGAAGTTTCTTCTCACAAGATTTGTATTACTGCCCAGTTGGAGAAGAGTTTCTTTTTCTTTCTTTAAAACCTATGCTAATTATTTTCTTCATAGATATAATTCTTCAGGATTGGTTTCCCATGTTTGTAACTTTGTGCTACATCCTTTCTAAAAAATAATAAAAAACTTCATCAACATACCGATTAGAAGAAAAAATGTTATGAACCAGAAAATGTGTTTAGCTACAATAAGTCAATTTAATATGTTTAATTCACTCCTTTAGTATGCTTAATTTTAGAACTGATGAAGTAAATAATTTGCTGTCAAGAGAAGAAGCATATGGCTATGGCAGTTCTAGGTGAGAAAAACCTCATTTCTGAATACATAACAGTATATGATTCCCTATAAACTTCAGAAATGGCTTTCTTTTTTCTTTTTTCTTTTGGAGATATTTTTCAAATCCTAATGTATTCATACATAGAACAGCTGATGTTGGAAGGCAGTTCTGGAAGTCATCTAATGAAACCTCTGTGCTCAAGCAAGGTCATCTAGAGCTGGTTCCCTGGGACCATGTCCAGGTGGCTTTTGACGATCTCAAAGGATGGAGATTCTGCTACTTCTCGGGGCAACCTGTGCCAGTGCTCAGTCATTCTCACAGTAAAAAGAGTTGTTCCTTACATTCACGAGGAATCTTCTCTGATTCTGCCTCTGGTCCTGTCACTGGGCACCATTGGAAAGAGCCTGGACGCCTCTTCTGTGTGCCCTTCCTTCATGTATTTATATATGCTGATTACATTCCCCTTGAGCATTCTCTACTCCCCTCATCATTTTCATGTCCCTTCTCTGGCAGTACTTCTAATACAGCCTAGGATATCATTAGCCTTCCTTGTAGCAAGGTCTTTACCTAAGAAATCACGTTCTCGTATTGCTTTGGGGTTTTTTAAAGAGATTTGCTTGTAGAAAATTAGCTTCCTTTTCTTTTTTTTTTTTTTTTTCAGTGTTTAAGACATTCCTTTTGTTATTCCTGTGCTTTTCTCAGGGACAACATAATGATAGTAATTTTTCTAAAATCAACCATAAACAGGGCTTACTTCACTCTTTAAACTGTAGTACATAATTAGAGATAGTTTCCAAGTAATACCTCACCTCTAGTGCATCAGTTTTGTAGTTCAGCACAACTAATAATTTCCCAGAACGAAATCCGTAAATGAATTATTATTGACATGCAGAATTTAGTGTTGAAGTTCATACAGTGCTTTGGAAACTCATGCCATGGTAAAACTGACTCTAATCTATCAGACCTGAGACCCACACTTTATAACCCCAAAACTGAGAATGCTTCATTCATATCTGTCACCAGGTTTCAGCCACTGTCTTTTCTTGTTCCAGTGTTTTCCATTATTTAGCAATTACAATACAACACCTGGCCAATGCTATTTGTGTTTATGTTTTTGTTCTTTGCCTTTACCACTGAGAGCAGTAAGAGTCTTAGCATTTGTATGCCATTTGTCCTTCAACAAAGGCAGCTGATGTACATTCTTCCCCCACTTAGATAAAGAGCAGTTTAATGAGATTTACGTGCTGTTTCTGGTAAGAGGCCAGTGGCTGATTAGTGAACTAGCAGTATATTGACCTCTTCCTTTAACCTGCTTTATATTCACTGCATGTTGACGTACCAGTGTGAGGCTTAGAGCCAAATATTTAGTGATGTGTCAATGATTCCATGCCCGAGTTTTCACTCACAAGTACTTTTATGCATGCAGCAGGCTTACTGAATGTTATTTGATATCCTTAGTTCATCACTGAAAGAGAATATGTAAACAGAGATGCTAGTTGTGTGGAAATTCTGTGCCCACATTATACATTTTACATATTTTGAAGTACCTTTAAAAATATTCTGATAATTAAGGTTTCTCGAACCATTTTTCTTTAAGTACTTAAGCATGACTTGAAAAAAATATAGTGCATTTGGATTATTCTTCACATGATGAATCGTACATGTGCTGCTATTTTTCATATTTGCAAGACGAAATTTCAGAGGAATACTGAATCTTTTTAATGCCATTAAACTGATATTTTGATTTGGCGTGCATTAAGCAATGAGTAGAGAAGGGTTACAGTAGAATACATCTTTAAAAATTCTGCTCTAAATCAAACTATGGTGGAATGTAACAGTTGCTGCCTTCGTGTCAATGGTATTTGCTGATGCAGCTCAGTGCAGTTGAGTCACCACAAGGGAGACATTTCAAGAGCTTGGTATTCAAACATCTCTTGGATGAAATCCATGAAAGAGCAGACAGGAGCTGAGTAATAAATTCTGTAGACATGTATGCTGGTGCCATGAAATGGTATCAGTAATCCTATCCAGAGTAGCAATTAATATATCACAGCGGTAGTCTACCAATAGTTTTCCTTTTAATAAAAATTCTAATCATGAAAACAACAAAGTCAGAGATGATAGAAAATTTTATATAACAATGATGGTCTATTTCCAGTTAACAATCTATCACAATGGTGAAATATATGACCGCCTTTCTCCCTGTAAAGCTGAAATATAAATATATGGCAGTGAAGTCCAGGCCATTAAGCTTTTTTTATGCACAGAGGCAAGCATGAAAGATTCTGCATATATCCATTGATGTCCTGGCATTCTCAAATTCCATAGTAGTGTCTAACAACTGATAGTATACACTGCAGGTTGAAGGCACTTAACTTATTCAAATCTACATAAGATTTTCAAGCTTAAACAGCTAGGAAATTGCAGCCTGATTTTTGCAAGACTATGAGCCAAAACCTCTGGTTTTCATGCCTGGTCATAATGAACAAATAATTCAGAATTTCATATCCACCATTAACAGGCTATTACAGGAGCAAATCCTGAATCACCTGTGACCCCCTTGGTCTCCCCCAGGAGGTTGCTCGGACAGCTGTTGTCTTTGACAAAGTACTTCCTAAAGATAACATCTGATGATGTCAAAATGATTTTGCCAAAAACATAGGTAGCGTGCAAATTAAAACAAATAGTAGAGAGAATCTTAAGTGGTAGATATGCAAATAGTAATTAGATTGCATTACAAATAGTGAAATATTGAATGAATCACGCATAGGTAAGTTACAAATAGCAAGTAGTTTTTAAGCATGTCCAGAAGACCTTTCAAGTTGATGCCATCATGATCCATTTACATGTTTCTCTATTAACCTTGCTAAACCACAGACTTTGAGTCCAATTATATGGGCAGGAGAAATACATTTCCTTTCACATGGAGTATTTAATGATTAAGAACAGAAAGATATTATTTTCATATATTATCATGTCATTCAACTGTCTCTTCTGAGTGGTTACATTGATTTCACATTTGTTTCATTATAAATTTGACTGAACTAAATTCGACCTTCATATCTAAGTCAGTATTTTCATATAGTTCCTTTAGTTGGCTGAGGTCCCATACTGCACCGTCAGAGCAGCACTGTCTCTGTGCTTACATTTTCCAGTACATACCCTATTTAAAGAAGTGATGTTAGCAATACCATTGTAACATGGATTGTTTTCCTAGCAAAGACTGCACGGAAATTTTGTACTTTATTTTGAAGGTGTGTTTTGATTTATTTTCCAGTCCCTTATTAAAAAGGTAACTTCTCTTACATAATGGGTGCAGCAAGGGTTTCAATGTCTGTGTGTATAAATGTTAAGATATGTGCACAGTGCAGAACTCTGTCTTCACCACAATTTCATCAAGTAATTTCTTCCCAAGAAGAGGGATGAATGAGTTTTGCATTCAGCTGCTGGCGAGTAGGGTCATTTTATGAGCCAGACTTCTTGGAGAATCCCTTGAAATGGACTTGCTTCTCCTGGTCATGTGAAGAACAGGAGATTTATGGAAGGGGCATTTTGGTTCACAAGAAGAACTCCGAAGGAGTTCTTTCCCGTCACAACATTTTTTACCCATTACACTGAATTTCACATAGCTGGGGAAATGCATGAGCCTTTTTCTGCACTATATTCCAAGGAGAATCAAATCTCCAACTTGCCAAGAAAAAATGAAGTTGGCTTTGTTAAAAGTGTTGGAAGAATGTTGTAGGAGGGAAAAATGGTCAAAATAAAGACGTATTTGAAATTCACTTGGGAATGGAAAGGGTAGTAACAGCAAAATCACTATACCAAGACTACTCAATATAACCAGTACAAGACCTTTTAAAAATTTGAGCTTTCTTTTTGTGCTTCACTTTATTATTGATCAAATCCACCCTAAAATACATCATGACTTAAATACATGTAGGCCAACTGTTGTTATCTTGACTTAATAATAGTTTTTGTAAAATCTGATTAATTTTTAATTTGTAACACACCTACATTTCACAGGGGTAATCACATAATCCAGATAATCTGGAGATAATCTGTTGATGACCCTAACCCAGACTGCACTGTGTTGTACTCTATGCGCCCATCCATTCATGAAGCTATTTTTAACAATGTAATTAAAAGAACAGCCTTTACTATAAATAAAAAGGCACACCTCCACAACACAATTTAAAAAAAATATTATCCCGATATTAAATTAATGAAATAAAGGCTGAAAGTAGCCTATCAGGAAAGCCAGATTACAGCAACATAAAAGTATTGATACCTTTTATTTATAACAGAGCACCTTGTCGCATTTGATCAGTCAAAAAATGCCTATTGATATATCTTTTTCTTACTTAATGGTTCTTCTAATTTTTGAATCAGTAAAGAGAATGTTTGGCCATGGGATAAGAAATAGCTTCACTTTCTAAAGATTAACTTGTTTTAGCACATACAAACCCATTGACCTAATTGCTTGGATACCTTTTAGTCCCTAATAATAGAATGAATGACATTTATGTTCTATTGCAATGGACATGAAAATGTAAAGAAAGAGAAGAACCACCACTTATTTAATACAAGACATTTGCATTATTTTACGACTAAAGAAATTGCAATTAAATAACTGATTTATCTTTCTAAGTACTCTGCTGTTTCCCTGTAAGTAAATATCTGAGTTGTCTCATCAAATCTGACAACTTTATTCTGTAGTTTGTTTCTTTGGTCAATAGTTCGACTATTTTTTCAACAAATCTGAGACACTAAAAATAATGCTTGGATTTGCAAATGCCTAAATATATTTTGGAAATCAATATAATAAAAATACCATTAAAATGTAGGACACAATTTACCTGAATATTGGCATAATTTTATGACATAAAATAGCATATAATCCCAGTGATTAATTTGAAGGTATAAAATCGTAATGCTGATAACATCATGAAGTGTTTGCTGAAATGCTAAATGCTTTTAAGAACATTTTTTTTCCTAATTTATATCTATCTGGTAATTAATGTGGCAACCAAAACAAGCTTGTATATTAAAATGACCCAGCAATTACTAAAATTATAAAATTCTGCAGGAGTTTCTCTGGAGCATAAGAAGGAAAAAGCCATTTTAGACAAATTGGTAAATTGATTTTTTTTTCCATTTACTTTGCTTAAAAAGTTTTCATTGGCTCTCTGCTAAAGGATTATTTGAGGCTTTGGAGCAACCAAGAATGAGCTGATGAGGTTTTTAATGAAACCAGAGTGAAAATTTTAAAGTTATGGACCATTCAACTGTGGGAAGCTCCATCTGAAAAGAAATGGTTGGGAATAATATTAGACAGACTGTGGAGCAGGCATACATAATTACATCAACTCAATAGAACAAAAAGATATGTATTTGCATTACTGAGAGAATGAGACACCAGGGACTGTCTAAGACTACAAGTATAGTTCATTTCCTAGAAAAATATTCCAGCTTCTTTTCTTTTTCCTCATACATATCTATTCCCTTTCTACCTCCTCCGTGTATACCCTATTTTCTCTCTGTCCTTTGGAAGTTCAAGAGGTCAATTCTGAGGCAGCCTCTATGCAGCATAATGCTGGGGAAACTGTTCTTCAAAAGGGTTCCCAAAATATCCCAAAAAATCACAAATAAGAGTGCTGAAGAACACAAAAAGTCTGGTTTGTGAAAGAAGAGGAGGTACTGCTTCAAATGGTGGATATTTAGGAGGCTGGCTTCCAATAGTAAAGATCTCTATTTGCAATAACCAGAATAGCAAACCCAAACTTTATTTCCTTAAAGCTGACACACCCAAGCTGGCAAAATTAATTCTCTGGGAATATCAACAATGACACATCGATGGTGTATGAGATTGCCAGTAGTGTGAATTTTTACTTCCTCTTCATGTACATGGTTGCATTACATAAGATGCCTAGAACAGGAAAACTTTTACTTTTCAGCCTTCGTTCCATTCTCAGCACTAAATTGGCTTTGTTAGACTCTATTAATAAATCATAGGACTTCTTTGGGTTTATTAGTCTTCTGTTTGACAGAGCAACTTGAGCATTTACAAGACACATAACTTTTATCTATTTAAATTAAGGAAGAAAGAATCAGCCTAACCCTGGCTATAGCTGTTAAGTCATTAGTCAGGCAAGTCTGCCTCATGCGGGGTAAGTGCGATTCTGATGGTGGAAATTGTTCTGACAAAGACTTGCTCTGCTCTTTTGAAGAGAGGTTAGTGTACTCAGTGAAGACAAAACTCATGAGACTCTGGTCTCTTAAACCCACTGTAACAAAATGCTACAAGTATTATATTCACTGTATTTCACTGTATTCACTGCTTTAAGAATTCACAGCTTAATGGACAAAGATTTGTACAATTAAGTGAGGGTGAACAGAGAGCAGGTAAAATGAAAACATCTATCATTCAACGTGCAAGGTTGCCTTTGAAAACTTCTTGGAAGCTAATTTTGTTCTAGAGACCCTGCAAAAACTGTGCTCATAGCCAAGTGAAAGCCTGCTTGCTCACTTGGTGCCAGGATACCATCCTTATCTACCTTATTTTCTCACTCTGTTAATCTCTTTCCCACAAAAAATGTGTGAAAGAGTTGAAAAGACAGTGAAGGGTAGTAGCTGCTGCAGCAACAAGGGATCTGTTTCTACTACCATTTTAGGATTTTGATCTTTGGTGGTGATGAAAGGCATCTCAGCTTCCACTCTGTCTTGATGAGTATGGAGGTGTATTATAAAACGTGTTTGTTCAGACAATTCCATGGCCTGTCAAAAATCACATTTAGTTTCACATTGTGTCTGATGCCCCAGCAGTTGACTCCTTTGGCTAGAGTGAGCTGGAAGTTTATGTAAGAAAAAGGAACAAGTGAAAGAACTCACTACAGACAGCATGGTCAGCATTTCATTTTCAACATGGAAAATATAACACTATTACCTGCTTCCTGTTGCAGGGAAATATTTCTTTTGATATGGGCAGACATGGCTAGTGACAAGTGACATGCTCAGTAGGACAAGAGATCTCCAGAAGCTAGAAGGTAAAGAAATGAAGAAATTTGCACCTTTTCAAGAACTTGTGCAGGAGCTGTGATCAGAGGTAAGGCTGAAGATCAGGCAGCTACAAAGCTGATGTGCAAAACAGGCTCTGTGATGAAAGAAAAGACATCAGTGAAGACAGAAAGACATCAGGAGATACCAAGGCTGATGAAGTAGAATGGGGAGGAAAATACCCAAATAACACAGTATGTGGGAGAAGAGCATGCAGCTCATGGCCAGCATTTTCTTCCTCTTCAGCCAGGTCTGGGTTTTCAGGTCTTATTCATCACATGTAGTAGGGGTAGCTACCCTGTCAGTTGCCCAGGCAGATGTACTAGTATGCAGTTAGATGAAAAAAAAATAATATGCAGAGCTGGTAGTCAAGATTGTTACAGACAAGTGAAGCTCTGTCTAAAACAAGGAAAATATGTGTGAATTTTTAGAATTGAGACACTGAAGAAATCTTCCCTTCCATAAAACCCCAAACCAAACCAGAAACACATAGAAACAAACAAAAAACCACCAAACCCTAAACCACAGGAAAAAAAAGAGGTTAGAAAGTTTATTTTATAGTGGCTTGCCTGTAATGAGCAGAGAGGTTTCTCTCGAGTAAACATGTTCTCTTGTCCTCTGAAATTACCAGTTGTGAGGTGGAAAACTCCATGATGCCACAGAAACTGACCCTACACAGGTATTTCCTCTGCTGAGATGGAAAAGCTTACCTGTACTTTACTGTGAGAATGGGTTTTCACATACTCATGTTTGTCTTAGCTGTTTTTTCTAAGAAGGAATGGGCTATGTGTACCTTAGAGTTAGACCTGCCACTACAATCACCATTCACTAGGTATGTTGGAATGTATAGACGGTAAGATGTTTGTACTGCACGCTTTTACATTGTTTTCTTAAAATAAGTTACTTTTTAGTAACTTATTTCCACTTGCTGCATTGAAAAATGTGTGGGCTTCGGGAATCATGAAAACCCACTAATTTAAGCATCTCATTAAAAAGTATTAAATGTCAAATACCAGCCTGAAGGAAGTGCCTATACTTTGTTTTTAGGGTAAATGTGTAACTCCTGAATGCACTTCAGTTTTGTTTAAGTCATTGCCTTAGTTGGCCATACTCTGCAGAATTTCCATGAATGTATCCCATATTTTGCTCTGTCTCTTAACAGATTTCCCAGGTTTTCCAAAGAAATAAAGTGGTCATCTGTAATCCTCACAGTCTGTGAGTTCAGCACTTTCTGAAGTACAAATACTTAATATCACATGAACATTCACAGCTACAAGCATGTACCCATGGTACATCACTGTGGCATTAGTACCAAACAGAAGGGACTTCCCACTGGAAAGCTGGTGCAAGTAGGCTTAGGCAGAATGTTCATCTATCCATTCATTTACTGTCATGTGTGTCATGCAGAACTGACACAACAACTTGTTAACAGGCATAATATCACTGCAACATGTCACTACAACCATAACTACAGAAGCACATATGTACACCAGATTGTAGGAAATACAGCAGGTAGACAAGTTAGGAACAAAATTCTTGGCCAACACAGTTTATCTTAAACTCACACGTTTAAATATCAAATAGTATTTGTAAAGTATCAAATAATAATTTTATTTACTTCATCTAGCTCTCATGTCTTTAAATATCAAAAATTATTACAAATTCTTCTTTTAACACTAGTGAAGGGAAACTGACAGAGAGATAGATTTAGGTTGCACTCTTCAAAGTAGCACAAAACAGTGTTACCACAGACAGGAGGTTCATACTACCTGTGTGTGTAAAAGTGAGGGGACAAAAGCCTTTCCAGTCCCTCTGAACTCTCATCAAAGCCACAGTGAAATAGTGTTGGAGATGAGATTCACTTTGTATTTTCAAATATTTCTTTCCACACTTTCAAGCTCTAACTATGAATTAATTAAGAAAAACAGAATAGTAGAATGTTGTTAAGCTAGCATGACAAAAAGAAAAGCATTTAATTTCTGTGCAGTTCGTTTCCTGTGACAGGGGGAGTGATACCAAATCTATGTTTCTGTAAAATGTGAAAATACTTTGCATGTTAAACCCATCAGTGCCAAATGTCACAGTGTTGTGAGATACTGTCCTGGTTTTGGCCAGGCTAGTGTTAATTTTTGCACATTAGCCGGGAGAGGGTGTAGCCCGCAGCCACGTGGCCATGTCTAGGTTGCTATTCTATACCATGATCACACTGCTGGGGGTGGAACTGAGGAACTCGTACGTCCAAGAAGGAGGGGTGTGTCGATTGCAGTTGGAAAGAAAAGTGTGGGCGGGGAGGGTTCGTTCACCATCTTGCGCATTGTCTCGAGGTTGTGCCACAGTGGGTCAGAGTGAACATATTTTGCATGTAAATGACCCTCGCTTTATACATTTTTTTTTGTTGATATTGTTGCTGTTCCAGTTCATTTTCTTATCTCGTTGTTTTCAGTAAATCGTTCTTATCTCAACCCTTAATCTCTGCCTTTTGTCTGTCTCAATGGGGGCGGGGTGGGGGGGAATAAGAGGGGCAGGGGGAGGGGAAGGGCAGCTGTAGTGCTGTTTCTAAACCATGATAGATGTATTGAACTTCTGGGGATCTGGCTGCTGCTGCAGTCCAACATGAAGGAATGTAACAGTGAACACTAGAGAGTCTGTTCTGCAGCCCGCTGCCTGGCTCTGATCACCTCTGATAGCCACAAGTCAATGGCACTCCATGGGATGTATCAGGGTCCTGGGGAAACTGGCTGATATTGTTGCCAAGCCACTCTCCACTGTACTTGAAAAGTCAGATGAAGTCCCTGATGACTGGAAAAAGGGAAACAGCTTTCTTGTATTTAAAAAGAGAGGAAAAGAAGATCCAGGGAACTACAGCCTCTCCTCTGTGCCTAGGAAGATCATGGAGCAGATCCTCCTAGAAGATATATTAAGGCACATAAAAAGAGGGCATGATCTGAAGCAGCCAGCATGATTTCACTTGCCCAATCTGATGGTCTTCTGTGAGGGAATGGCTGCAACATCTGACAAGGGAAGACTGACCAATATTATCTACCTATGCCTCTGAAGGTCTTTGATGCAGTCCCAGTGGATATCCTTATCTCCAAATTGGAGAGGCATGGCTATGATGGGTAGACTATTCAGTGAATAAGGAATTTGCTGGATGGACACAGCCAGAGAGTTGTGGTCAATGGCTCTACGTCCAGGTGGAGGCTGGTGAGGAGTGGTGTTTCTCAGGGCACACAGAGGTCTGGGGACTGGTGCTCTACAATATCTTCATCAATGACATCAGCAGTGACATCGAGTGCACCCTCAGCAGGTTTATAGATGACACGAAGCTGAGACACTGAAAAGACAGGATCCTATCCAGAGGGATCTGGACAAGCTTAAGCAGTGGGCCCATGGGAATCTCAGGAGGTTCAACAAGTCCAAGTGCCAAGTGCTGCATTCTGGTTCAGGGCAGTCCCAGATGCACGTACAGACTGGGAGAAGAACTCATTGAGAGCAGCCCTGTGGAGAAGGGCCTGGGGGCTCTCCTGGATGAAAAGCTGGACAGGACCCAGCAGTGAGTGCTCACAGACCAGAAGCCAATCATGTCCTGGGCTGCACCATAAGGAAGGTGGCCAGAGGGGCGAGGGAGGGGATTCTCCCCCCTTACTCTGCCCTCATGAGACCATACCTGGAATGCTGCGTCCAGGTGTGTGGTCCCCAGCAGAAGAAAGACATGGACCTGTTAGAGTAGGTCCAGAAGATGGCGAGAAAGATGATCCAAAGCATGGAACACATCTCCTATGAAGACAGGCTGAGAATCTCTCATTTGTTCAGCCTGGAGAAGGCTTTGAGGAGGCCTCATTTGCAGCCTTTCAGTACCTTAAGGAGGCTTATAAAAACAAAGGAGAGAGACTTTTTATGTAAGCAGATAATGGCAGGAGAAGGGTAATGGTTTGAAACCAAAATATGGCATGTTTAGATTAGATCTTAGGAAGAAATTCTTTACTCAGAGGGTGATGAAAGACTTGAAGATGTTGTCCACAGAAGCCATGGATGCCCCTTCCCAGAAGTGTTCAAGACCAGGTTGGATGGGACTTTGAGCAATCTGATCTAGTGAATGGCATCCTTGCCCATGGCAGGGGCTTGAAACTAGATGACCTTTAATGTCTCTTCCAACACAAACCATTCTATGATGCTATTCTGGTTGATCCTGGCCTTCTCCTGCCTGCCTTTTGTGCCTTGTTGTTTTCACGAAAAGTAATTTCAAAAGTAGAATTTCAGTACTCTAAACTGTCAGAACTCTGTTTTCCTCCTTGATTTCTTTCCCCCCACCCCTTCCCTTTCTGCAGGTAAAAATTTGTCACAACAAACTTGTCTTTCTGTAGAATTTACTGTATTCTTTTTTACCAAAATTAACTTTTGATTATTCTCTTGGCTCTGACTTTTAAACAAATAAAATGCATTGTTCTGTGTTTAGATGACTAAAATAATGTTTCAGTTATTTATTAATAATAGACACATCAAGTCAGCCCAACAAACTTCCTTTTAACAAGAATAGCTTTCTCCTTCTGAATGAATAATGCATACTGGAGAAATAACACCACTCCTGCATTTTATGTGTAGGCTGATAATGTCCTCTCTTTCAGCAAATGCATTAGGCAAATGAGAACACTTTGGGGAAACAGCCATCTCCCAGAATAGAACATTGTGTTCTTGCTATAGCAGAAAGTAAGTTGCGGTGTTAGCAACTCCATGGTTTAAAACTTTGGGTGACTTGTCTTTGCAGTCATAACTAGAGTTGTGCAGCAGGAGGAGTTGCATATTAATGGTCCTCCTTACTGTCAGAAGAAGCAACTGGCTCCAAAGGGCTCGCGCCATCCCCAGCAAGTGAGAAAGCAGGGTGATGCTTGATACTGATGAAACAACGAAATAAAGTTGCAGGCAGGTGCAGAATGTGTCGCAAATATATTCTCATGCCAGCATTTGGTTTATTTTACTGATAGTAATCTTCTCAGCAGGTCCTTAGAAAATGTGATAATGTTCTCTGGAAAAAGACAAGTTATGTCTCCATTCACTGAAGACATTTTCTATGATTTGCAGGCTTTGAATGCACAGAGGTCCTTAGCCTCTTTAAGGGCTTAGATGAGGGAGTCCCCACTGCCTCAACCAGATCAGCATATCCTATTTCCCAGAAAAACATTCTTAGACTGGCATTAAAACAATGGATTTTATGTGTATTGATAAAGATATAACAGAAAAAATCCCATCCATAAGCCTCACACTACAAACTCTCTAAGGCAGGGAGTTTCATGACAAGAATTCCTATATATATTCACAGGATACAAACATATATATTTTATGCATATATTTACATATATTTTTAAAGCAACATTATAAATGCAACATGCATGCTGCATAGAACACACAAATTTTTAGACTGTATTGCTCTGAAATACATAGTAATTCAATTATTATTATTATGTTTTTAAAGTTACTTCTGTATATAAAAAACCCCTACAAACAACACAAAAACAAACAACAAACCAAATCAAATCCAAGTGTCTCTGTCTGAGCTATTTAGGAAATAAATGCAGACAAGTTAGGATGTTCTGACACTCCCTTAGAAAATGTCACCATTTTTCTTTCCACTTTCTTCATCTTAAACGTGGGTGTTGAAGACAGCTGATTACTGTGTCTGTGAGATCATAAATAAACTGGGTCTCTGAAGACGATCTAAATAGAAAGAAGGCAAGAAGGCAATATGAACAGAGACAGAAAATCAGAAAACTGGAGAAGGAAATAAGCTGATGCTACACTGCCATATTTGACAGCTCTGTATTGAGTGCAACATAAGATGGGGCTAAATAGAAGATTAAATATTCAAATGTAGTTTGAAAAATACCTCAATGCATTAGAAAGTTAATCCAAAGCTATGTTTTATCTGTGGGATGGTATGTTATATATGTCATGTATGTGGTATAAACAAAACAGAAATAATTTGGTCAATTAGAACAATTTTCCCACAGGAATATAGTAAGAAGTATACCTATGCAGAAAACACCAGGTGTATTAGTGCTCACTAGAAATCTGCATCATGGCCTGTGGTTCAGTCATGTCCAGTGAATTTTGCTTACACGCTTGCAAAGGTACAGTGTCTCTTCCTCCTCTGGGACACAGACTCCTGTCTGCAGCCATTTGCTCAGTGCCCTGGTCTGTATCACCATAGTCTGGTGATCTGCTGGAGTTGTGCTGGGGTCTTGAACTGGACTGCAGCATTGCCTAGTGATGTTTTCTTGGCTCACTGCCCAGACTGAAGGTGTATTAAATATTTTATGAGTATTTGAAGGAGTCTCTTTAAAAGAAACACACCTCAGAAGCTCTGACTGATTTATGGCTTTTGAAACTCAAGAGTCAGAAGGAGGAAGAGATTGAGAACATATCAAGGATAATTCTTCCTTCTTGTTTCTCATTTCATTTATCAGGAAAGTAAAACTGACCCTCAGTTGCCACAATTTGATTATTTTCTCTGTGTCACTGATGAACATGATTTTCATCCTGACTTTGGACGCAGTAAGGCATCTGACCAGCACATGAAATCTTCCTGAATATCGTGCTTATTCCTGAAACATAGAGAGAAAAGATAGCTGCTAGTCTTGTTGGTTTGTATTGTTGCAATTCTTAGAGACTCAACCAAAGCGTTTCTGCATATGCACAGTTAGCCAGCTACAAACTGGACATGAAAACCTCTGTGCATTGGTCTTTGTGACCCAATCCCATAATTTTACAGAATTTCTCCAGCTGAATTCACTTTGTTATGATTTATTTCATGGCAGTATCCATGAGGATCAAACCAGAAATATAAAATTCTCCATATATAAGCTATTAATTTATACAAGAAGAACCACTGTAGGGTCCTAGTATTTTGAATGGATTAGAATTTTTTAGTATTGTACGTGTCTTCAGCAAAAAGAAGAATTATACAAGAATGTAAGAGTATGCCTTCATACCACTTCTCATCAGAAATTTTGCATTTTTGTACCTCAAGCCTCCCTGCTAACACTTGAAACTAATTTGAGTCTGTCAGTGTAAGTGCTGAAGTTTTCTGACTGCTGTTTTTGCTTATCAACTGTTTTGTTAATGCAATTTTAAAAATCTTATTTCCTGCAGTTAAGTCAACAGGTCAGTTTATAGCATTAATGTGGAATTATTTAATCTAAAAATACATAACACAAGTTTATTTTATAAAAAGAAATAAAATTTTGTGAACTAAATCCTTTGCTAAAGGGCTGTTTGGAAGGTCTAAGAAAGTTCTGTCAGTCTACTTAAAGTTAACCAACAAAACAACTGCCCTCCCTATCACAGCTCATATATTTTCCTTTTGTGGTTGCTCTTACAAACCATGAAATTTATGGTGGTAGTGCTTTATGTGGAGATACAGGGAACTGTTTAGGAGACAATTTTTGAGAGTAGAAAAGCATATGAAACACCTTTCAATAGTAGAATACATGTTCAATTTCTGTTGAAGCAGACTAACAGTACAACTACAAATTGAAACCTTGATTTGCAACCTTCCATATGATAGATGGTAGATACATGTGAAAGTTATGTATAGTACTATAACAGCAAGCATTAAGAGAAAAATCTTTAAGGATTGAGAGAGAAAATCAGTCTGAAAACTGGGACTTATTTTGCATTCTGGGCAGAAGGACAAATTTCGCCGTATGTCTATCGAAACCGGTACAAGAAGCAGCTGAATAAAGTAACTCACAAAACATACATGGTAACACTCTCTAAAGATGAAATTTTTTTCAAACACCCTTGGGCAATATTCTTGTGCAAAATTCTTGTCTTGTGATGAACAGAGTTCTTAGACAGTCAGGGTGTTAATGGAGAATTTTCTATACCACTGCATTAATTTTGAATTCTTTAATATCCACACAGTCAAGTCATATTGAAACTGGCTACAAAATGTCCACATGATTTTAACAAGAGAAATCCCTAAAGCTGCAAAACACCACCGAGAGCAAAGCCCCAAACTGTACTACTATTAGTCATCCTCAGTAGTGGTTACTGCTTGAGTAGATCCGTGAAAACATTAGAAGCATTTTAGAAAAAACTGCTACTTAGCTGAGTAATATGTGAGTAAAAGGAATGAACAGTTTGTCTAGTTGATCCCAAACCTTTTAACAAGTGCACAGCAGTGCAATAGTTGCAGTGGCTTTTTTGGCAACTGTTCAACAGCTCCAGCATTGTAATCTGGCAGCCTTGGCATTTACAGGGGCCTATGCTGCACTGATCACCAAGCCTTGCCAACAGTTGCAAATTACGAGAACCTGCAGCCTAGTAGAGCTTTGAGGTTGGAAATGTCCCACATTTCATTCAGAGGTGAAAGGTACAGCTGTGACCAATTCTTCATTTTAATCTTTACTTCCATAGGTAGTTTGTTACCTGAAAGACTCCTGTATCAGGCAAAGTGCTGCAGAGGAGCAACCTTCTCTTAGTTGTATATTAAAAATGGAGTGGAAGGTTATCTGTAATCAGGACTAACTTGAAGAAGATTGTGCTCATCATATTTCAGCTAGAGGCTCCTAGAGTAGTATGCTGATCCAGGAGTCAGAGACTGCGGCATGCCTGTCTAAGCAGCTGGCTTTCTGCCCACTTGAAGGAGTGGCTTGAAAAGCCAGTTGCTTGTACCGTAAGTGATGAATCATTTATCTGGTAATGCACTGGCAGTGAAGAATCATTACAACTAGCAGTAAATTACTTAAAACAGCAAATTGTCTCAGTTTAATTCTGTCATTAGCATAGACAACAGCCATGTTCACTTTTTGTAAGTACAGAGAACTTTGGACTGTCTAAATTTGCCTTAATATCTTGCTCATATCTAGCCTACATTGAATTCCCTGTGCCAGGTGTTTCCCCATGCCTAGCTGTACATCTAGGGTCTCTGAACTTCTGAGGCCAATAGAATATTCACTGCATGGCGCAGATCTGGAAATTTATGTATCAATTACATTAACGTTTGTCCTGAGCTTATGAGGCTGTGGGTGACATCTGCTCAGGGCACTGGCAACTCTCAGAGTTCAATGTATCATCGAGGTGAGCTTCTCAAAGAAAGCTTGTGGTGTTGTAGACCAGAAGTATAGAAATAGAAACTGTTTCTAATGCTTGAACCCCGTGTGCTCAAAGCCACCCATGTAAGGCACACCTTGCAGTGCAATTTTCATGCAGGATAACCCCTGCAGAATGAAACCAACTGGAGTGATATCTTGGTGGCAAGCAATGCTCTATAGCATCATGTAGAAGTGCAGAAATATAGAAAAATGCCTTGCATTTGAGCAGTGTCACATGACCAGTGTTCTGGTTGGAGACCAGAATCCTGCCTAAATACCAGTTTATACAACTTCCCAGGAGCTCTGCAGACAGAAGCACCTCTTAACCCGGCCATGGTCGTAACAAGCAGGCAGACTTGTGCCCTGCATTACCTGAAATTGTGAATGAAACAAATGTACCTTTTTGGGTAGCAAAAAGATGGTATGTGCAACGGATTGCGTGTGGAAAGTAAGATCTTTCTCTATGGATGTCTGCAGCCAGGTAAGGTATTACTGGCAGAGAAGAAGAAGGAATAGTATGTCAAGCTGTTAGGTGCTGTGATGATAACTTTTGGTTTTGCCTAGTAATAGTAGAGAGGGATGTGAGAAAGGTCTCATGCTAGAGGCAACATGTGGAACAATTTCCTCCATTATTCCTTCTGCTTCTTCCTGAAAATGTAGTCATTGACTTTGTCTGTGAAAATGCATTTCTTTTTGAGGGAGTCTGGCATTCTTAGCTTTCCAAGCACTCACCCAAATCACAAAACCATAAACTGAAGCGGTCTTCAACATTTTGTGAAACATGCTTTTTTTCAGAGAGAAAACCCATGCAAAGAGATGATGCAAACACAAACTGCTTGAATCCTGATTTGCAGATAACATGTTAAACCTGATTAATGTAATGACTGCACAGATGTACATACCTTCAGTTAAGCTTATTTTTCGAACTATCATGGCCATGTGAAAGGTTATGGTACATTTTCTATGCATCTGAAAAACAAGACAAATAGTTTGTCAAGTTACCAAATTACACATCTGGATTTTGTTTTTAAACAGTCTGCTATTTAAAGTGTTGAACACCTCTTTTACAGTACTTTTCACCAACTTGAAGATGTTACCTGAGGATGACTGAGAGTTTACTACCATTATCTCAAGTTAGACTCAGAGATCCAGGAAGATCAGGAAGATCCAGGCACAAAAATTATTCTTAGTGTCTTATTTTTTCCTCATTCTATCAGTTAAATTTATTTGGTTCCTTCCTGTTCAGTCTGCTACTTAATCCCATTGCCTTGTTTAGCCTTCCAAATGTTCTTTTAAAGGGCAACAAGCACTTTCAAACACAATTGGTCTTCGTTAGTAATTCAGCAAATGAAATTCACAAGGTCCAGAAATCTGTTCAGGTTTTCAATTTTATCTTTATCACTACATTTACTAAGATCAATAGGAGAAATAACATTGATATAGAAGCTGCATTTCATTAAAATTTTAGCCTGGTATGATGATGTCGATTCTGTTTCTCCTTGCTGCTCTAAGTAATACATTACTCTGTGAAATCCTCTAGCTGCTCCTACTGAATGTTTTGTAAAACAAAATAGGTTAAATTATATCCACAGACATTGGATGACATAACTTATTCTATAGTTCCACTGAAATCCATTGCCTGAGGAATGAGCTTGGCCAGCTGGTTCAATCTTTGCTGTCACTTGCCATATACAGATCCAAATTTCATTTGCTAAACCACGGCATCATAAATCAGCCCATTTTGGAAGAGAGCTTAGAAGTTCATTTGGTTGACCCTTTCACAGTACCTGAGCAGTCTTGCAAGGATCCAAATTTTGACATAAGGTTAAATTCAGGTGGTATAGTGCAGCTTATCTGCAAAGCATCCAGTAGAGTGTGACATTCAGTTCTTGAAAATGCACTTGCATTTATGAAAATAGTAAAATGGGTTTATCTGTTATTGTTATTGCATCAAAGCCAAGAGATTTCAACTAGTTTGGGATTCCACAGAGTAAACTACTCTGCAGCTATGCAGCAAACTCTGTCAAGAGCTTCAGGCTTATGTTAATATCTAAACAGAAAAGAAAGAGGAAGAGGAAAACACAATGACTTTCAAAACACCTTGTAGCAGTTCTGTGAAGGAGAAACCTGTTATTTCAATTTGTTTTCTATGACTTCATCTCCCACATGATCTCATCCATATAAGCAGATGAAGGTAACATCTTATCACATGAAACTTCTTCTACGGGTACTTTATATGTGTGTGTGTCTTTGTGTGCATGTGGAGGTACGCAGACGCATACCTACATATTTCCATACAAACTTTTTTAAGCTTTTTTGTTTAGATGAATTGTTTTGCACATAAGCTTTGACTTTATAGCAAAAACACAAATATATTGGCTATCTCCTTTCAGGATAAATTGTGAGGGGTTTTTTTATCCTTTCTATTTCTTGTTTATTTACTGCTTCAGCAACTTCACTTGTCTTTTTGTTGTCAGTAAAATAGTAAAGAAAAAAGCTATCTAAACAACAGCACTTCAAGGGCAAGCTTGGTGCCACCACATAGCTACGTGATTTTTTTCTTACCATGATCTCTCTTTTTTTCAACTATGTTACACAGGCTCAAACCACTATACTACGATTATTTACACAAACAGAGGTTACATCACTGTCCTTGCCAAGATACACAGGCATGTGAATACTGAAACGACTATATTAGTAGTTTTGAAAATGGTAAGGAAATCAGGTATCTGTTTGCATGTTTGGACAATATATATCTTAAAATTCCAATTATGAGATATCAAGACATAATTTCTGTAATACATAAAATACAATATACAATTTGACAATTCATATATGTAGTTATTTAAATTATGGGAACGATGCCTACTGTTCTAAAAACTGTGACCGGGACAGTCAGTATAGAAACTTTGCATCTGTCCTAATGCAAGTACTTACATAATGCTCAGTTCTTGGTGTTCAAGCCATCACTGGATATCTGTTTGGTGTGTGATGACAGGAAAACTATTTTCATCCTTTTGTAAAGATAATGACATTCTTGATCCCCTTCCATCTTCTCTCATCTCAGCATCTTACCCTGCCCTTCATCCTTCACCTGAGCTTGAGCAAAGGTAAATTTGTACATACCAGTTTTGAGGGGCCCACATAGGTACTAATGAGCTCAAAGTGCACAGCATTCTTTCCTTCAGCTACAGAGCAGGGTTGTCCAACCATTCCATATTGTGCTCTATTAAATGTTTAAGCATTTACTTAATTTCCAGTTACTGTATCATCAAGAACTCTTTAAGGTTGTTTTATTCTATTAGCACATCCCCAAGGTGAGACCAAGGGTCTGCACTTTTGAAGGTCTTGCTCTGCTCCAAATAACTTTGACAACTTTGCTTTTCCAAAGAGATGTTTAGAAGCAAGATTCCTGAAGATGTGGTCCACCATAACAATCTCCAGAAAAATCTGAGATTTTTCTTCCCTGAGCTGTGTAACCCTGGCCCTGCACCAGAGACTTGCCACCTGCAGTACCATCAGCAGGGATGCAGGTTTGTGTCTCCCTACCACTGATGGCAACTAACAATCTACTGGGCTGTGAGAGAGCTGGCCCAGGTTTGCCAAAACCTGTGGGAGGAGATGACAAGCCACCTCTCAGCAGAGACATGCTCAGGAAGCCCTGATTGCTTGCACATGCACATGTACGTGTGCATTCGGACCATTTTTCTCATGAATTCTTTCTCTTGCTGTGGCTCTCCGCCAAATGAAGCTCACCAACTTTGAAGTACCAGTGTTCACATGGAAGCGCTGGAAGTAAAGTAGCCAACACCTACCAGAATTGCTTATAGAATTTTACATGTAATTGGCAAATTGAAGCCATGTACAAAGCAAGCTTCTGTTTTGTTTCAATCTGACTTTAAATTTTGAGAAATTTTTATGTAATCAATTACCATAAAGTACAGCTTCCCACCACAAAACATAGCAATGGCCATGAAACTCTGCAGTACCCTGTGCTGCTGAACTACACTGTTTTGCATTTCTTTGCCATCTATTTGAAGACAAGAACCTCTACAACAATTTTGTTTTCATTGTGGTGATGGAAATTGCATAGTGATTAAGTCCAGGCTCTCTTCTCTTGGCAAACTGCTGGCATGCAGGAGATGTGAGAAAAATTAGGTTTGACACCTCACCACATTCTGAAGCTGACAAAAAATAAAAGACATATGAGGCTTTTTGAAGCAATAACAAATGACCATAAATGATTAAGATGCACATGAGCATGGAAACTCCAGTTGTAAAAGCTGAGTTTGGGTATCACACCCACATAAACACATGCTCCAAAGGCTCTGCTCCAGTCCCTCAAGAAGTGGAAATTTGAACTGAAATAGAATTGTGCTGAAGCTCCTGCTATTTAGATTTAGCGAATGTGACTTATGCCGCATGGTTTATAACTTATGTGACTTATGGCTGATGCCTTCTGCTTTTGAGATACTGCTGCTCTCTGTGTCTGAGAGGTCTGTTCTGCAGAGACAGTTAGACCTTTTACAAGGGGCCGTTACAATCTGCAGCAGAAGATAGACATGGTGTTGATCCTATTTCTAATACAGTTGAAAATGTTTCATGTGGAAGTTGCTTATTGTAGAGAAACATTTGTACTCTGAGCAGTGATCAAGATACAGGTGTATACGAATTCAGGTGTATCTCCAGCTAAAGTGGATTTAGATACCAGTATTACATCTTGTGATTAAAAGGAAAGTTGCTGTTTCTTGTACTGTCATTCTCTTTTTAGATTTAGAAAACATAAGCAGGAAATGTTAATTAGCTTAGCCATCTGAGAATTTTGCGTCAAAATTATGTTTTTCAGAAAATGTCAGCAATCTTTCACACATTTTTTTTTCATGAAAGAATAAATTTTTTTCCGAGTGACATTAAAATTCCATTTTACTACAAAGAGATTATTTTCTGGTCATCCATAGCATGTGATATTTTATTTTGTTTAAATTTTATTTTAAAACAGATGAAGCAAAAGTAACTGATCTATAACTGGGAATAACATTATAAATGGATATTAAAACCTCAAACAAAAAACCAGAAAGACAATTATAATGACACTTAAAACTTACTAGCGTTTAAAAAAGATAAAGCAGTACATATGTAGAGGAAAAACTGGTATTTTCTACTAAGCTGTTTTTATCAGGAGTTACAGTGAGGGCTTACAGAGCTTTCTTTCCTAAGTCTGAGAAATATACGTCAAGTTCTGTTGCTACTGTTGCAACGCATTACCAAATTCCAGGATGATAGTAATAGAAAAATTTGGGTTTGAAAAGCTTTTACAGACAGAGAGTTTAAGAACACAACCACTTGTATGGTCCAGAAGATCCCTTTTAAAACTATAAAAGATGAAGATTTAGAAAGAGATCAAGAATTTAGACATCATATTATATACTCTGTAGTAGGAAACAGTTCACATTTTTGCCTTGTAGATGTCTAACCAAGGACCAGCTGGACTGAGGGTGAAACAGCTCTGAAAGTATATAGCAATTAAATACAGCAATTAAAGGATTAAAGCCAGTGCTATAGGTCAACTGTAATGCAACTATCAGTCAAATGAGATGATAGTAATAATATACTTTTCCTCTGTATTTTATAGCTTCTTCCCACACAACTTCTTTAAAAAACTTTCTAATATTAAATACATAACATGGCCAGTTGTTTCCTGTGTTTTGTTAGTAATATATCTGCATGGGACTATGCTGCCTGTCTATCTGACTGTTCACTACCTCAAAATGACTTGCTGTCATCATATTTTCCCATCTCAGGGCTGTGGGACTAGAAGTGAATATCCTGGTGACTTCAGTGAAAACTTCTACTCTGAATAAAGGGAGATGCACAAGTCAGTGAGCAGATTGCCCAGGAAGGTTATGGATTGTCCGTCCTTGGATAAACACAAACCCAAACTCTGCATGGCCTCAGCAGGCTCCTCTTGGTGACTCTGCTTTGAGCGGGAGGCCCCTCCCAATCTCAACCATTTTGTGACTCAGCAGAGATACTTTGGCTTTCCCAGCTCTGAAGGGAATTGAGTGACTTTGGAAATAAATGCCAGCATCTTGGTTGTCTCTCACTGAGCTGAATAAATGAGAAAGGCATCAACAGGCTGAAAGCACAGATCGCGTGTAATGGGGCATAGTTTTCAAAATAGCTGAGTGTACGATTGTGGACAACAGACCAGGAAGCTGTTCGATATTTTGTCAAACCCCTTCCATGTCAATGGCTTGTCTTAACTTTCATGGTCCTAGTTTTCTTATTAGGAACTTAAGAAGATGACGTTTTTCTTTTGTGACTGTGATTGCATACATACGCACACGCACATATATATGTAACTATAGATCACATTGCCCATATTTGGTGTAATGTAATGGGCCTTAATAGGCAACTCCTATGGTGCTACAACACACAGTTCTTTTAAAATGAGGATTTTAAGTGGCAGTCTCCTTATTGTGTACAGTAAAAAAGACCACCAAGGTGCTTAGGTTGTGTTTGTGGTGACTGCCTAGTTAAATGGTGTCATCTGAGTTATCATTTAAACACTCTGGTTCCCAAGTACATGCTCCATAGCACAGTTTTCTCCTCTGGTCTTAACAAATACAAGGATGTAATAAAGTCTTTCCATCAACTGTTACATTACAATGGTTTGACTAACCATTTTCTTTTTTAAACCAGCTGATTTGAAAAGAGTAGTACTTTGCACATTGANGAGCTCTCTTTTCCTATGCTATGCGAAGAGCAAGTCTTCATTTCTCAACAGTGGCTCACAGCGACAGAGTAGTACTTTGCACATTGGATCAGACACTGCATTGCATGGTCAAGCAAACATAAAAATAATAAAAACGTCTTTCTGAGTAATGAAAAGCGAACATTTAAGTCTATAAGAGCTACTGTGAGTCCTCCTGCAGAACAACTATTGCATATCATAGCCTCAGAGTTCTCTGTAATTGCAAGACATAGGCATTTCACAAGACACACATTGTGTTTGTTTAAGGAAATTGTCAGGAATCAGTGAATTAAAAGTATAGTTTTGGTGTAAAATGAAATTCCGATTAAGGCTGACTTTGTATCAGCAGCGATTTTTTTAAATTTATGAAAACAGTGAAATGAGAGTAGAAAAATCTGTCTTACTCCTAACATAATAAACAACCTGACAAACACTTAAAAACAATAGTCCTCAAACTATAGTTGTCAGATCTCAACAACCCAAAGAAAAGTACAGATGGTGTTGAAAGGTATCCTGTGAAAGGAACCTTATCTGCTGCCTACCCCAGGCTGTAGTAACTCTAAGTCTGAAAGTGAATATATTTCAAGCTCTGCCAAGATTTTGCAGGAAATTAAAATGGAATAACTGAATATATTTGTCAGTATCAGAACACTCAAGCACTTGGATGATCTCTGTGTTGTGTGAATTTTCTAGCTGGTATGTGGAATTTGGCTGCTGTTACATGGAGTGGTTTAAGAGTTTTTTTCTGGATTTAGTCCAGTTATAGGCAAGGCTGCTGCTCCTGTAAATCTTGGAGTGTTATGAAAGAATATCTGCTAGGCTGACTACACCAGCAGGGAAGAATGAAGAGTTTTAATCATGATAGCTCTTCTCCAGCTAAAGAGCAGAAGCAATGATACAAGCAGCTGTAGCAAACCTGACAAAGCTGCTACTGAGTTATCTTCATATTCCCATTAATCCCATGCCCTCCAGTCACTCCAGACTCCTGTCCTGCTAATGCTCATAAAGATCACAATACTTCCATGTTTCCCGTATTTGGACAATGTAAATGGGTGAAATGTGAAGGCCTGTGGGAGTTCTGTCATTGCTATCCACCAGTACCCTGATGGTGATGATGTTTAGTTCAGCTTGGGATGAATCTGGCACAGAAGCAGGTGCACAGCCTAGTGCCCAACCACTTGTGTCTCAGAGCCTTACCAGCACGACAGGTTACACAGCAGATCCTAATGTGAATGACACAATGCTATGGCCCTGTGCACAACAAAGGTAGGCAGAATGGGAACATAACTATGCCGCCTGCTTCAAAGCCAGAGCTCCTTCAAAGCTGCCCACAGGTGACTGGGATTCTAAGTTCCCCACCTCACTTTGTGGATCATCCACTGGCAAGGCTTTCAGATCAACAGAACACCATTGTGCAGAACCCTGCTTATCTCCCCTTGGTCATCCTCACCGTGCAGCACACCTCCTGTGCTGGCTTGCACAGCTATCAGGCTCAGTCTGGTGCCTTGCTGAGGAAAACAGTCCAGCATGATTGTAGCTGAGCAGCTTCTGTGCTCCAACTCCTCTTGTGGCCACGTTTATTCTTCACCAAGAAGCTTCACCTTTATGTGGGTTAACTTGTTCTGCCAAAGGGGACTAGAAATCACAGTGTCTTCTCAAGACCAGCAAGTTTTCTGGACAAGCTCTCTGCATGAAGCATGCAGGGTGGAGGGAGTGGAGATCTAACTAACCTCACCGGATAAAAACTGCAGTGTGAGTAACCAGAGGAAGTATTTTCTCTGCAGATTAGTATTTATTGGATTAGCCAGACTTGGTACATTTTGCTAAGGGACTTCACAGTCTAAAACAAAATTCACGAATAAAATGATTTATTGGAAATTTAGGGTTGGAGGTCCTTTACAGCATTATTATGGTAACACAAATCAGTTACATCTAAGCTGAAATTCTGAAAAACATTCAAAAAAATACTTTCAAGGACTCAAAATTTTCCTAAATTTTGCTGTGTGATAGACTATTGAGGGTCATTCTCTTAGCCAGTTTTTCCGGAATATCACAACTTACTGACAATGACTTTCCTCTTGTAAACCACTTCTAAACTCAAATAGTGAAAATACTCTTTAAAGAAATTTATCACTACTTTCTAGGAAGTTGCTTTATTATTTTTGCACCCATTATTTTTCATTAAATGATCAGATTACTTCAAAATATTGCAGTTTTTCACTGCACATATAAATAGAAAAATGAATTTTCATTCCTCTAGTTGAAACACTTTTTGGTTTTCCATCTTTTTTTCCCAAAAGAATAATACATTATTCACTTTTTAAATACTTGATTTCAATAAAGTGCCTCTCTAATGGGATCTAATGGATGTAATGTAATATCAGAAATATTCCTGTGTGTGATATTCAGATGAAATAGTTTTTGATCTGACACATATTTGTATGAATTCAATATCTCTTAAAAGTTCTATGTGATTGAACACCCTACCATTAGATCAGATTAGATTATGAAGATTCATTCCTCAGAGGTACTCATGTTTTGTAAAATGCAGAGGACAAAAGCAATCAGTGCCTCCAGGCACGGGAATGAATCAAGAAGCTGATGCTACTGTTTCTGTGTCATTCACTTATCATGCAGCCAATAATATGTGTAATGTGTGATATTACATTAAATGCTGACAAAATTTGCTTTCATATAATAATAAATAATTAATTTTTTAAAAAATTGAATAAAAATAGCTTGGGCAAATTCTACAAACACAATTAGAGATTTACAGTGACTATAATAAAAAAAATGCTAGAATTATCAGAATGACAGAAATTCTATTTCAAATAAATACTCTAAGAGCAAGTAGTTATTATATATGATAATATTATTTATATATTATATATTATATATTATATATTATAAAATAGATACTAATTATTACATGCTTATTAAAATGAGGCTTTTGGGAAGGGGCATATAACTTAATATTTCTCTGTGTCAGAATATGAGTGGTGTGGATTTCTCTTTCTCTCTCAAGATCCAAAAAAAAAAAGAAAGAGTAATACAAGAAAACATTTGAAAAATAATATCCATGAAGTTGTAGCACCAGTGCATAAGCTTTACACAGATCCTTCTATGCATGACAGAATGCTCTTTTCCATATAAAAAATGATGACTCTAAAAGCATCACATTTGCTAACAACTAATCCCATCCCTTGACACAGGGAACACCCCTGTGTTTTGGAAAAGTGCATAGGATGTAATAATGCTCTATTCTTAGAAATCTGATGATGTGCTTCAAGAAGCTTAAAGAAAATCTAGCAGTAATGACACATTGTCAACAGGAACGTAAAAGAGTTTTTTTGTACCTAGGGAGGTTAAAGCCATTCTTTCCTCTTTATTTGAAAAAATAAATAAGTGGAAAGTAAAACAAAAATTGAACCAACCCCTCAAACTTTCTAGTCACTGCAACACAGTCATGCTCATGCTGAGCAAACATGAACACAGCTGTTACAGCTCTGCTGTGTAAGAGAAAAAAAATAATCGTCTGTACATTTGTTTACACAGTTTCCGACATTTGCCCAGGCCACGCAACTCCCAGCTGAAGTGAAACACAAAAACCATATGATGCCGGCACGCTCAGCACGAGAGGCTGAGGCGGCCCAAGCTGGCGCTCCTGTGCCTCACGCGTGGGCAGGCAGAGGACTGAGACCCCATTAGCCCACGCTGGTCTCGGCGCGGCAGCTCCTAGCTCAGCGTCCACAGCCTGAGCCTTCTGCTTTCCAGGGCCTGGCTGTCGAGGCAGGGACTTGGGAAGCCGCAGGAAGCCGCGGCTGAGCTGCCTGCAGAAGGGGCTTGGGGCCCTGAGAAAGGAGCGGGGGACCCAGGAGATGGCCTCGGCTGCATCCTGGGGGCTGGAGGGGTCCCGGCAGGATCCGCAGGGGAAGAAGGTACCTCACTGCCTGCAAGCAGGGATGCTGTTCACAGAGTCCCTGGGGACTTGGGTGTGTTTTACTGCTGTAAAAACCAGTGCTGCCCCTTAAAGAAAGGAGCCTCCAGCAATTCAAACTTCGAAAGATTTTACTATTTATTTCTGATGCCTCATCTGAGATACTCTGTTTTTGAAGTAGCATCAAATGGAGACTTACGGTTTCACTGGGCACAGTTGCAGAGTCCCTCAAAATTTTCCAGAGAATGTTGAGAGTATAAGAACCTATTGGCTGCAGAGCTGACATCCTTAACTCCTTTTTTTGAGAACTATTGAAATAATCCACAGGTCCCCAGGGTCCAGAAGCATGGATTCTAAGTGTTGCTAGAACAAAATAGCAAATCCATTTCTGCAAATTATTACATCTTCTCATTCATTTTAATTTGTGTCTATATGTTAGAAAAAGTGTTTAAAAAGCTTGATTAGATCTAAGAAGTTTCAGCTACTTGCTATAACCTCATGGTTCAGTTATTTAATTCCTGGACACTGTTCACAGAGAGGTAAAATCAACATCCACTTGGTGGAATTTGTTTGCTTTTCTGTTCATCCCTCCATTGTTTTTCCAGTCCATCTAGATTTCTGCAGGAAAACAGTATTTGTTTTCTTTTGGAAGTTGATAGAAAGTACAACATATTACCCATAAAACAAGTGGAGGCCTTATGTGTTGCTGTTTTCCTGAGCTTCATGACAATTAGCTATGAGTAGGTTGGACTCATACGCTGTTTGCACATGTGTACCACCTCTCCCTCCCTCTTCAAATAAACTAAATGTAGAAATAATAATGAAAAAGATTTTAACAAAAATGGTCCTCTTTTTATTTTTCTTTCCCGTCAGATTTGTTTCTGATCGTGTAGGCTTTGATCTAACTTGAAGGAAAAGTAATGTATAGATCAAAGCAAAATCTGCAATGACATTCTAATAACATAATGTGTCTACAGGTCACATTAGGCATACGAGCAAGAGGATTGAATTTGAATATGATTTTAAAACTTGTCAACAAGAATATGTAAAAATATGCTTACATAAACATGTTTTCGCTCAATTTCAAGCCACTTCGAGCTAATTTAGAATTACTCTGGAGACTTTGTGGTGCAGTAGATCAGATTCTAGTTTAAATGACATCATGGCGACCAAGCGGTGACAGCGATTAATATCTAAATTAATGTAGACAAAAATTGTAGCTGAGATGCCAAGTACGTTAAACCCTTGAAAAGAAACAGTCTAAAAACTTGTCTGGAATGTCATGATTTCACCAACCCCTGGATCAGAGCCTGCAAACAGTTATAGATGTAGAAATCTGTTCGTGGCTGTATGACAAAGCACTCATCTGACCACAGACAAGTCCAGACTTGGCATGAGGGAGTGCAGAACTGATTTAACCAAATGGAGCTGCACCAAGGAGGCAGAAAGGTCCTTGGTGAGTATACTCCAGCTAGCAAAGCTGTGTTCACACAGAGGAAAGTCTTGCTGATCTCACTCTTGGCATCCCACTGCATTTGATGGATAAAGTAGAAGCATCACACTGAAGTCAGTCCTATGGACTGAGTAGTTTTCCAGTGGTTGGGTCTGGGAGAAGGCACACCCCAGAGCATAACCTGGGAGAGAGGCACAGGAATCATGCAGTCTGTTTAAGCCTCTGATAGAAACATCTGACAGAATACAAATATGCAGATAGATCTCAGGGCAAGAAAATTTATGTTCTTTGTAATTGAAATAAATTCACAAAAACCTTGTTGATGGTGTTTTTAATTTTATTTAGTGTATTTTGCAGCACTAAGTAATAAAAATTCTACTTCAGTGCTCAATAAGGACATTAATAAGAATATTAATATAAGATGTGAAAATGACAGAAGAATCTGAAATAGTTTGGTGATTGTGCTTGTCATTCTTGACTTAGTGTCTGTCTGTTGAGGAAAAGACACAATATCAATATTCTGAGATTATTGAAAATCTGAGAAGTGGCTTAGAATATATACAGTATATGCAAGCATTACATTTGTCGTTCTAATTCAGAACTCAGAGGTAAAAGCCTCCATCATCTGGACACAGATTACCAGGGCAGGACCTATGTGGCTTTGATTCCACTGTTATTCTATGAGAGTTATTCTAAGTGCACTAAGAATGAAAAAGGGAGATTTATATAATTCTTGTTTCCTTTGTTCAGAGGAAGAGTTAGTGGCTCCCTTTGACACTGTATCCTGCCGTATCCTCAGTGTAGTCTCCTGCAGGGTGGGCTGCGTATTAGAGCCTTCTTACTCTCTGCAAAGAAATAAAAAGCAAAACGTGGGGAAACTGTTCTGCGAGATATCATCTGTAGTGACTTCCAGGAACTTCTCATCTGCATCATGTTGAGGTAGGGCTGAACAGAGATGAGCACTGTTCTTTCTGTCAGGGCCCTGGCTGTGTTCCCCCAGCAGTGGTCAAAAGCCACTCCACCAAGATGAGGCAGATGCTGACAGTTCTCCTTTAACACTTCATAGTTTCAGAGTCTGGCTTAGATGTCCTTTTGAGCAGTGATGTTCCATCAAGATCTGGTAAAGAGAAACAAAGAAAATAAATTTTTCTGCAGAAAGAAGACAGTAATCACTAAGCAAACCAAGGACCTTAACTGTCACAAACTGTCCAATAGTGAAGATTTGATCTGGAAAATATATAGTGTACATTCTACTATTTCCCTTATGGAGACAGCAGTCCTGAGAATTATGGGTTTGTATGTTCACTGCAAGTATGAAATGTCTAAAATCTGTTATTTTCCTGTGGTATGCATACTGAGAAGACATTAATTCCCACAACTGTCAGCACATTTCGAAGTTTAGTGCTTATATTTGCAGTACAAAGGATGTAACGATAATTGATGGAATATAAGGAATGTAAAGCCTTTCTGCTTCTTTGAGGTTAATGGCAGAAGGATAGACTGAAAGACAGGTCAAGATGGTTGAAATTGTTCTAGAGAAATGAAAGGTCCAGCTCATCACAGAGAGTGCTCTGGCTCACATGTGCACTTGGAACCACAGAGTGATGCTTTAGCTTAATTTTCTTATAGCTTTTAAATCGGTAGCCCTTGCTTTTCCACTTAAAGAAGAACAATGTAAACACTTTGCTTTTTAGGTTATACGCTCTTGATGAAGCAAGTATATAATTGTTTAGCTTCTAAAATTGTTATTTCAGATCTTACTTATGGAACTTCTTTGAAAAAATGAGGACGCTTCAACAGATAAGCTGTCTTTTCCTCTTGCTGTAAAATCATTTAATTAAGTTCACTACATCAAAATATTTCAGTAGCAACACCTGATTTTACGAACACAAGATTAAGCTTTTGCTGCTAGAATGTGCAAGTGCAACTCAGCTAAATGAAGCGGAGCTGTGCAGTCTATGTCAGCAGTGGGTTTGACCCCAAGGCTTCATTATTTAGATTGTGAACTCCTGACATGAGGAACTATCTTTCTGTTTGTTTGAGAGATCCTTCAGCTTCTTTATAAATAATAAATTAAATCACAACTCGAAGCCTCAGGGGAGAGGAATACTGATTGTGAGAGAGAGAGGGGCTTTGCACAAATACAGAAAACCATCACTTCAGCTGCCTTACAGGGATTTAGAAATTAAAAAATACTTGAAGTATTTATTATGTATATTGGTCTTTAAATAAAACTTTGAACAGTGTGTATTTAGGTCTCTCGAGATGCTCCAGCATGGGCACTCCAGAAAACTTACTGATGGATTGTCCTGCAGATAAGAATGTATTTATCAGGTTTTGGGTAAATACAACGAAGGAAATAAAGTATGAGAAGAACCTTTATGGTCCCTTTTTCAGACACGTTTGGGAGAGGATTTACTGTGAAGGGTCTGGGAAGATAGGAATCTCACTGCTACCTTCTGGCAATGTATCTCACCATAACATGATGCCAATGAAACCATCACCTCTCGGAGCACCATGACCATCCTGGTACCTTCCCACCTGAGAGACCTGACCCACATGCAAGCCCACCTCAAAAAGGCAAATTAAACAGCCAAAAATTTGCTTTGACTCATCAATACCAAACAGCTAAGCAGTGCAGCTCTGAAGAATATTATCGATCACATTTGCAAGTAATTGGTGGGATTTTTACTCTAAACTTAAGTAAAATAGAATGAGAAAAATAAATGTCTTTATCAGGAAATGAAGATTTGCATTCTTGAACTAGAACACAGGCATTTGGTGAATAACCTAGGCAAAAAGTCTTTGTGCCATTTTGTACTACCAATTTCAAGACATTAGCAGTCTAGGCAAGCATCACTTTCTCTTGGAGCAACATGAGAATACGGCTAAACATGAGCTCCAGTAGGGTGATGAATACAAGCAGATCACAAAGCAATGACTTTACAGGACTGAACTTGTTTGAATACTCATTAAATAAATGTATAAATGTCTTTATACAGTCAAATTATTGGTGGGAATTTGCAAGAGCCCTCCTGCTGCAGAAATTATCAGAAGATGATAATCACAGTATCTCTTCTTCAGCACAGACCAACACAATGCTAGGAATTATATACAGGAGAAGTCCTTCAGGACCAGATGTAATTCTAATTTATTCCTACAGAAAATGTTAAGAAGAAATGTGTTTCCTATAAGGAGCATTGGAACAACGTATTGAGTTAATTGCTTTGCAACAGATAGAAAAGTAGATGCATTTGCAACTAAGAAAAGGACTACTAGGGGATTTCAGATCCTTCTATGAGTTTTTTTTAAGCTTTGAAATTGCATGTTAATTTAGAAAATATGTTAATTATCTTATTTCAATTTATCTAATCTCAGGAAATCTCCAAAAGCCACTGAGATTTTGTGTAAATACACTTCTACTGCCAGAAGTGTTACTTTGGGCTCTCTGTACATTGATGTATTGAAGAGCTATGTTAAGAGAGACACAGGACCTCCTTTCAGGTCATCTAATCCGATACTGCCTTTCTGCATGACTGTTTTATAGATTCAGCTTTGAAGGCCCAGGGAAAAAAGAATTCTGTGTTTTAGGGATATGAATGTCATGAAAGACTGGATGAATCAGAAGAATAAATGTGTACTTAAATGTACAACAATGAATGAAATATATTCTTCATTACTATTGGAAAGAAATTGTCAATGAATCACCAGTAATGATGGCGATAGTGATTTTACTACAGAACTGACTCCGTTGTATGTTGTCAGGCAGGTGATAACTTTAACTGTTTCTTCTCTAATAATGCAAAAATAGTTCCTGTAGATCCAAGTGATAAAACAACTGCTAACAAATATCCCCCAATTTTCTCGTAACATGTACTTCATTACCCATCATCAGATCAAATCATCTGCCTTCCAAGTGCTTGTAATATTTGTTGAGAAAAAGTAGCCTTTTCCAGCACCCTGCAGGACAGAAAAGGTTTTAAAACATCCTTCTGTTAAAAAAGATGCTTCAATAGAACAAACATTTTTTTTCTTTGTATTGATTATTTCAGAGAGGAATGGAATGTACATTACTGTAAGTGGAATAAGAGTTGTGTGTTTCCCAAAAAATTAAGGACCATCCACAATACATTATTAGTAAAAGATCAACAAGACCAAGCAATTTAATCAGAGAATTTAGTTCCTTTTGCTGAAATGTCTAAGAATGGGTTTTTTTCAAACTTATTTAGCCAATTTCAGTTTGTATTGTTTACTTTAAGGATTACACAGAATTTAGTTAAATCTTAGCCATTTTACTCAGTTGTTATGAAACAGTGAAATTATAGCAGTAACATTGTTTCTGTTCCCAGATGTGACAGCATTTCTGATAGCAATTATAAAATTCAGTTTTTAGTTAAACATGCAAAAAGGTAATCTTACTGATGAACTGTAATGGGAATAGCTCATATAAAGAGAATTCCATGTAAAAACTGATAGGCTTTAGTTTTGAATTGAAATCAACATATAACAGAATTTTTAATTTCAGACAGGAGGGAGCATATGTGTGAATTATTTGGTTTTTTTGTTTAGAGGGGTGAAAACAAATGAATTCTGTATTAGTCACAACAGCATTTTGGAACACAATTTGGCGAAAAAAAGAACTTACGTTATTTGATTGACAAATACATACTTCCACAGGTTTTCGTATTTCAAATAATCATCTACAGAAACTAGCTCTATATTTAAGTATTTTAAACTGAATTAGTAGCTTCTACTCTCCCATGCTATTTGTTGAAAATTGTCTCCATTTCTATTTGGTCAAAGAATACAAAAATAATAAAAAAACCCCCAAGCCACCAACGCGAGCCTTTCATGTCTTCAAGACTGCATTGTTCCTGCAAAAACGCAGAGTGAAACAACACATCTTACCCAATTCCCCAGGGTGCAGTACTTGTAGTTGATTCTGTACTCGTATTGCCAGGCAATAGGGAGCTCACTGAGTGTCTCCTGACTTACGAATGTCACTGCACTCCAGGCTCAAAGGAAGTTGTTGATGACCAAAATATATAGGCACTGAAGTCTTTGTGTGCATGATACTCAGAAGGAGAAATCTGGGAATGAGAAGCTGACACAGAACATTTGTTACAGTAATAATAAGAGATCATACTGTGGTTTTGTGGTCTGGTGCAGGCAGAGTGTTTTCTAAGAACTTCACAGCTTCCCTCCTTCATTTTCCCTGTGTGTGAAATGGGAACAATGTCTCACTGCTTCAAAGGAGAATGGAAGAGCTAGCAGGGTGTTTTTAAAGCAATGTAGAAGAAACACAGACAGCCAATAGCAAGCTGAGTTAAATAGCTGTACTGAAAATGAAATAGAATACTTTAGGAAGAAGTCCAAGAAAAAACATCTGGCAAAGGAGGCATGGGAGGCCTGACAGAAGGAACAGAAAAGCAGGATTATTGGTTTGTTTTTCCCTTTGTAGATCAAACCAACATGTGAGATGCAATGCAATCTGTTGTTTGTACAGGAAAAATTGGGGGAAGAAAGACTGGAAACATCCAAACTAAAGAGTGTCATAAAAATAAGCTGTGCTGTGCCAAGAAGTAGATGGAGTGTGTGGATGGAATCACAGGGGTACATGGGAGGATCTGGTGTTGAGCTCCACCAGTGTCCTAGGACAGGGCTACTGTGAGAGGGGATCCAGGCTGGGCTGCTGTGCTCGTGGGCAGATGGAAATAACTTTTTGAGTCTCTACAGGGAAGTGAACAAATGTGGCAAGATGTCTAACATTCGTCAGCTCAACTTGATAATATAGTGGTGCATCAGTGACAGGAGCTTCCAGAGATTGCAGAGACTTGATTTTTTCATATTGCCTTTTCCCCAGGTGCCCTGTTCTTGCTTCAATTTCAGCTTCCGTCTTTCCCTCTTGTCTCTTATATGTCTTCATTTCTCCCGTACTGTCTTGGTCTTCCTGTGTCTTATTCCTATTTTTTTCTTTTCTCCATTCAATTGTATATTTCTTCTTTGCATTCCACAGTGTTATTATGCACTGATTTTCCCAAAGCCTTGCTGTGTGTTGTTTCTTCAGTAAATAATAGCCGTGATAGCTGCTCAGCTGTGGTGCTCTTCTTCAGTTCTCTTGCCTAGAGGTTATGTTCCTGTAATAGAAGAGAACCAAAACCAAACTGATGTCCCAAAAGTTGCAGCTACATACAAACAGAGACTTCATTAACAAAAAATTGACAATTAATGTAAGACAAAATAAAATAATTAATATTGTCAGACAGTGAATTAAAAGGCAGAAGATCCTGCCTGATGAGCCAAAGACTTAGCAACTTAGCTCAAAGAAAGATGTAGTCTTTTGTAGGTGTCACAGTCAGGAGGACAGGTGGTGAGACTGATCTGAGGCAGAGCAGGAGAACCCCTAGGAGATGTAAAAAGCAACAAAACATAAAGCAGTGTCCAAGTCCTGGGCATAGAGTTAATTTTCATCATGGTGGCTAGTATGGGGCCATGTTTTGGACTTGTGCTGAAGCAGTGTTGATAACACAGGGATATTTTGGTTGCTGCTGAGCAGCTGTTGCACATCATCAAGAATTTTTCTGCTCCTCACACCACCCTGGCAGCAAGAAGGCTGGGTGTGCACAAGGAGTTGGGAGGGAACACAGCCAGGACAGCTGAGCCCAACTCACCACAGGGGTTTCCCATATTATATGACATCATATTCAGCAAATAAAGCTGGGGGAAGAGGGAGGAATGATGGCACATTTGGAGTGATGTTGTTTCCCAAATCACCAGTGTGTGTGCTTGAGCCCCGCTCTCCTGGGAATGAGTGAACAACTGCCTGTTCTTTGAAAGCGATGACTGAGTTCATTGTTTTGCTTTGCTTGTGTGTGTGGCTTTTGGTTACCCATTAAAGCGTCTTTGCTTCTACCCATGAATTTTCTCAATTTTATTCTTCTGATTCTCTCCCTAGTCCTGCTGGTGAGGGAGTGAGTGGGCTGCTGAGTGGGTCTTAATTGCCAGCTGAGTTTAAACGAAGATAACCAGAACAAGCAGAAAAAGGCTTGTGTTGAAGATCCATCATGGAGTTCTGTAGGATCATTGTGAGTGATCAGATCTGGGACTTGATCTTGTCATAGTGAATAGGAGACTGAGAGGCCTATAGAAAGCCTGTGAAAAGGAAGCTAGGTAACTTCTCTCCTATGTGCTAGAGAGGGAGGAGCCAGCAGAGTGACATGGCTGAAAACATTTAGCTAGGTGGGTAACCCATTTCAAGCTTTTTTTTTTTCTTCTTCTTCTAGTTTAGGCAACTTTTAAAAAAAAAGAAAAAGAAGAAAAGAACACTTGGACTCACATCACAGCATTATTTCAAAAGTAATGGCTAAAGTTAGCACTGAGTCTTGTGCAACTCATAATAGAATCACAGAATCACAGTATCACAGAATATCCTGAATTGGAAGGGACCAAGAGGGATCATCAAGTCCAGCTCCTGGCCCTGCATAGCAACATCCCTAGTAGTCACATAACATGCCTGAAAATGCTGTCCAGATGGTTCCTGAACTCCATCAGGCTTGGTGCTGTGACCACTTCCATGGGGAGTCTGTTCCAGTGACCAACCACCCTCTGAGTGAAGAACCTTTTTGTAATATACAACCTAAACTTCCCATTACACAAATTCAGACCACTCCGTTGGGTCCTGTTACAGAGACGTGATCAGTGTCTGCCCCTCCTCTTCCCCTCATGAGAAAGATGTAGATTGCTGAGGTCTCCCCTCAGCCTCCTCCAGGCTGAACAGAACAAGTGACCTCAACTGCTCCACATAAGGGTTCCCCTCATGGCTCTCCTTTGGACACTCTCCAGTAGCTTTATATCTCTTATACTGTGGCACCCAAAACTGCCCCCAGCACTTGAGGCGAGGCTGCCCCAGTGCAGAGCAGAGCGGGACAATCCCCTCCCTTGCCCAGCTGGCAATGCTGTGCCTGATGCCCCCCAGGACAAGGTTGGCCCTCCTGGTTGCCAAGGCACTGCTGACTCATGTGCAACTTGCCACAGACCAGGGCCCCCAGGTCCCTTTCAGTGGCACTGCTTTCCAGCATCTCATTCCCCAGTCTGTCTTTACATCCATTGCTGCCCCATCCCAGGTGCAGAATCTCGTTCACCTTCATACAGTTGGTGATTGTCCAGCCCTGCAATTTGTCTAGTTTTTTCTGCAGGACCTCTCTGCCTTTGAGAGAGTCAACATTTCCTCCTAGTTCTGTATTTCTGCAAACTCACCTAGTGTCCCTTCCAGTCCTGCATCTAAATCATTAATGAAGATGATGAAGAACACTTAGGAGACTAAGAAGGAGCCCTGTGGAACCCCACTAGTGACAGGTCCCCAGCCTGACGCCATCCCATTCACTGTAACCCCTTGTGCTGACCCACGAGCCACTTGCTCACCCATTGCTTGATGTGCTTATCCAGCTGTGTGCTGCGCATTTCGTCCAGAAGGATCCTGTGAGGGACAGTATCAAAGGCTTTACTGAAATCCAAAAGGATTACATCAACTGGCTTCCCTTAATCAACTAGATGTGTTACCTTGTTGTAAAAGGAAATCTGCTTTGCTAAGCAGGACTTTTGACTCATGAATCTGTTTTGGCTGTGACCAATGACCGCATTACCCTTTAGGTGTTTTTCAGTACCTCGCAGAGTAATCTTGTCCATACCTTTACTGGGAACTGTAGTGAGACTGTAACAGGCCTGTAGTTCCTAGGGTCTTCCTTCTTTCCCATTTTGAAAATTGGGACAATATTTGCCAGCTTCCAGTCAGTTAGGACTTCTCTGAATTCTGAGGACTGCTTAGAAATCGTTGAGAGGGGTTTTGTGATGACATCAGCAGCTCTTTGAAGATTCTTGGATTATGCCCCACAGATTTCTAGGAATCCAGCTGGAGCAGCAGATACTACACAGTTTCAGGAACCGATCATTCTTTCAGTCATGGTCCTTCAGCTTAGGGCACTTAGACCCCCTTGATGCACTCTCTGTGTTGAAGAGGCAAAAAAATACATAAACATCTCTGCTGTGTCCCTGTTTGTGATGTGACTATCTTCATCCTGTAATAAGCTTTTATTTTTACAATGCCAATTGACATTAATATAATTTTAAAAACGCTTCTTACTGTCACCCTCAATTGTGGCCAGCTTCAACTCCACTTGAGCTTTGGCTGCACAGATTTTCTCCCCACAGTGATGAGCAGCATCTCTGTATTCCTCCCACATCACCTGATCTTGTTTGCACTGGGCATACACCTTCCATTTTTGCTTTATTTCCAAGAGAAGATTCCTGTTCAGCCGAGCTGGCCTGCCTTGCCTGCTTAACTTCCAGCATTTAGGAATTGTCTGCTCCTTTGCCCTTAGGAGGTGATGTTTAAAAAGTGACCAGCACTGACGGACCCCGGCACCTGCAGAAGCATTTTCCCAGGGTACCTTACTCACTAATTCACTGAAGAGCCTGAAGCCTGCTCTCCTCATGTCCAGAGCTGAGGTTTTGCTGGCACTTTTCCTTCTGTTAACAGAGATTTTAAACTCGATCCCTTTGTGGTCACTGTGGTGAAGACAGCCACCAATCTCCACTCACAAGACCCTTTCTCTTGGCAAGCGGTAGATCAAGAAGGACATCTTTCTGAGTCTGCTCTCTAAGGACTTGTTCCATAGAGTTGTTATCCAGGGTATTTAGGAACCTTCTGGCCCAGGTTGTACCAGCTGTGTGATGCTCCCTGTTAATTTCTAATGAGTTGAAGTCCCCCATAAGGACAAGGGCAGTTGACTTGGATGCATCCCTTAGTTCCTCTAAGAATAAATCATCAGCATCATCATCCTGGCTGGGTGATCTATAGTAGACTCCCATGATGACATCTGCATTATTTGTTTGCCCCTTGATTCTTACCCAGAGGCTCTCAATTGTGCCATTTCCAATGTGAGCTCCATACATTCTAACCCTTCTATATCCTGCCACCCTTTTGCCCCTCCACCTCTCCTGCCTGCGTACCCCTCCTGAAGAGCCGTCCACCAGAGGACTCCAGTCACAGGACTCATCCTATCAGGTTTCGTTTATGCCAGTGATGTCAAATCTCTGGGTCTGGGCCAAAGCCTTGAGCTTGGAGCTCCTCCTGTTTGTTCCTGATTCTCTGCGCATTAGTGTAGAAACACTTCAAGTGTGGTACATTGTAGCCAACGCCTGAGTAAGAATATTAAGGCATCTCATTAGTGCTCATTTCCTCAAGCTTTGGCACACCATCCCATTGTTCATCACTGGGTTTGACACTTCCCCTCTTACAACCTAGTTTAAAGCTCTGTCAACAAGCCCCACTAGCTCCTGTGCTACAACTATTTTTCCTATCTGAAATAGGTGTGTCCCATCTGGGACCAGGTGTTGAGTAGATCATCCCATGGTCAACAAACCTAAACTTCTTCCCCTGACACCAACCTTGGAGCCATGCATTGACTTCACATATCTGCCTAGTCCTAACAATATTATTTGTTATTGCTGGAAATATTGAGGAAATCACTACTCTTCGTAATTTTGTCACTTCCAGTTTGAGCAGTCAATAGCAGATAGTAATCAGAGGGCCTTATTAGACTGGAGAGTTCTCCAGTGATGTCCCTTGCCTGAGCCCCTGGGAGACAGCAGAGTTCCCTGTGAGTTGAGGGTCTGCATGTTGGGCTCTCTGTTCCCCTTAGAAGTGAGTCTCATATTAAAACTACCTTTCTTTTCCTTTCAATAGAGGAGATCATGATGTGGGGAACAGTTGGTGTTATTTTAGGAGGCTCCACTATTCCAGATGGACCTTCACCCACTTCATCAGTTGTCTGGCCTTCTAGTTTCAGAGCCTCATACCTGTTGTGCAAGGTACAAGTCCTCTTTGTCAAATTCTGAGAAGGAGGAGGAACCTTCCTCCTCATACGTGCGGTGACCTGCTTCCAGCTTTCGTCTTTAACAGACCCTTGGCTAATAGTCCTTTGGCTAGTTCCCCTGCAGGGTTCTGAGTCCACCTGCTTCTCCACTAAAATGGAGGTTCAAGACTTCTGAGAGTCTTAAAGCTGTAGCATCTCTCAAAATAACTGGTCAATCTCTTGCCCGTTCACTTGAATACTATGTAGCCTGTTCACTTCTCCCTGTAGCTCCTTATCCTGGTGACACGGTTTCTCAGCCAGGGCAGGCTTTCTGCCCCAGCCTCACGGGGAGGCATCAGGCACTCCGGGCAGCCTGTGACCTGGGGAGCTGCGTCTGCCATCAGCAGGTCTGGCTGGCTGGAGGCCTCTGGCATAGCTGGTTCAGTGACGGTCACAGCTACAGGACTGAGCTTCAGGGCATGTCAATACCAGATCTGAGGAAGCTTAATCTAGTATGCTGAAAAGACTGGGGTTGAAAGAATCTCTTTGCTCTTTCTTACCAGCTACTGAGTCTGTTTCCTGACTCTACTGGCTGCTCTCAGATGGTCAGAGGGGAGCCCTTCCTGCCCACCCTGCCTGCAGGAACTGCCCTTCCATGCCCTCACTGCCCTGCCATGTCCCTGTTGGTTGCCCAAAGGCTTCAGAGTTGTGGTGAGGCCTGGGGGCTGCTGGATGGGTTCCTGAACTTGGGAACCCCTCTGTACAGCTCAGTCTCACTCTCTGGTCTTTCCTTCAGTCACCGCCACTTCAAAATGATGATGTAATCATAAAAGTTTCAGTGTAGACTTGCAGTTGGATACAAATTTTCCCTACTGACAAAGAAGACAAAGAAGACATACAAAGTCCCCACCTGCATCTGAAGCTAATAATACAGATAATACAGGTGGAGAATAGTTTTAGCCAGCTTCACTAGAAAAGGTCCTCACAAGATAATATATGTGTTTCTGGGCCACTTTTCTCCAATAATTTTTCCAAGAACATGGCAAGCCCTTTTCCAGTGTTGACAGGGACAAAGAGTCTAAAGTATCAGATTCCAAATGCCATCTCAGTGCAAAGTCCTTGCTCAGAACCCATTCTAAGTCTGCTCATCTATTCCATTCAACTCAAGCTCACGTCCACATCATATCAATCAATCAATCTTATTACTTTTTTCCATAATTGGGTGTTTCTAAACTGATAGATTAAAAGGCATCAGGTCAGCCTGAGTACACAGAGAGCAAGCTTCAGAATTGCTGTCATCTCATGTTCTAAAGCATAATAGCCTTAGTAAAATTGTTATTCTAATTCTGTCACATTTGGATAACTTCTTAAAGCAGCGATGTTATTTAATCTAAACGGGATAATTTCCTTTCTCAAAGTTTCCATCATATAATTTAATGTCAAGCATGTAGGAGTTTAGCAGCACTTCCTCATCAAACATGCAAAACAAGAGTGGTTGGCAATCAGTGAAATACATGAAAATCAGTTAAGATTTTCTTATACAAAGAGCCTACCTAGACTAAAGATATAGTGTACTGCTTTTCAGGTGGAAATCATACTGATATGAAACATCAGACTCAAAGCTGAAAGCCTGTAGTAGCTTTGTGGTGTGGTGTGACATCATAGGTCTCATTAACATCAGTTGTATGTAAGGTTCAAAGAGATAATATACACCAGAAAATTTAAATTAATGTAATGAAGTACAAACCTCACTGCAGGCAGGTGATAATATTAAGGATCTTATTTGGCTACTGCTTTCTCATCTAGTTAACTACCCGGTCACAGTGTGTTTACCTATGTGCAGGAGGGTTGACTGAGTCAGGCCCTAATGTTTTCAGGTCAAATCTGTTATTTGTATTAAAGGAAAATAGATAACCTCGAAATTACAGATTTAGAAATACACTTCTTGGCTATATTTAGCAACATAATTTAATCCTAACATTTGGCTTTCATTCCATTCTCAGTTATGATGAATAATAAGGAGACTATCAGTAACATGTTGCATTTACTTAATGCCTTTCATTTGATGATTTTGACGTCTTCATGGTTATGAATAAATTAAGCATTAAGACAACAGTCTGGGAGTAAGTAATTTTGTAGTATATGGAAGAAAGTGAAGCATGAGGAGTGACATGAATGACCCAAGTTGAGTTAGTGTCTCACTGGACACTTGGGCTCTTGCTTTTCTTCTAACCACTAAGCACATTTTCTGAACTTGGTCACTTGGAGTGCTTTGCATGAGAAAAAACAAACCAAAAAACCCTAATCAAACAACAAAGACAAAATAAGCTACAGAAAGAAAATAATGAATCATGAACCAGAGAACATTCAGACTGTGAGAGCTTGAGGAAACTGCCTTCTGAAGGTCTTTCTAGATACCTTTCCCAGGCAAGCATAGAGAAAACCAGATGCAGATATTCTCAAGAAAATATTGCAAGATTTCCCCCTGTGGTTTTGTACCTTATTGTTCCAAAGATATTTCTAAAGCAAATTTCATGTGAAAGTCAGAGGTGGGGGTCTGTAAGGGAAGGGGTGGAAGGGAAGCTATGTATTCACCTACCCCTCATGCTCCTTGAAGGTGCCACCAGCTCTATGCCTCACTCAAGACGAATGAAAAATAATCAACCAGGTCTTTTTAAAAAAAACCCCTCAGATTTACGTTAAAATTCAACTTTAAACACTGACTGCTAAAGGATTTCAGACTTGGCCCAGTGCAGCACATATTGCCATCAACACAGTCCTTCCTCTTAGCTGCAAAGCTCAGATTATGGTAATTTTGTTAATCAAGAAAATAAAGAAATATTTCCCTTAGATATTTCCTAACATTCTTATTAAAAAAAATGAAAAGGAGAAAAAGTGGTAATGAAATAACAAAATGACAATGTGTCTCTAGCATAGAAAGATGCCATTGACATTCAATTATTAACGTCTATGACCTGAGCTTGGAGTACAATGCTTTTCTCAGAGCAATAAGAAGCAATGAAACAGGTTCAATAATCAACAATAAAATGATCGGCTTCAAATCTGGTAATTCTCCATTGATCTGAAATGTACACATGCAGACTCAGGTGCAGGTACATATTTCCTCATGTGGCTAATTTTATAACATTCACATTAGGTTTTTTGATGGATGGTTTCAGGCCTGTCATATTTTGTGAATACAGGAGACCTGATCTGAAAGATGAAGATGCTTCCCTCAGCAAGTACTGATTCTATCACACTGGTAGTGAGATCTCAGTTTTTGTGCCTGGAGTAGTCTGTCTTAATATGGGCCTGAAGAGGCTCAAAGTACTCAAGTAAGGTCAAGCAAAACTGAGGAGGACAGCAGAGAGTCATAAAGAAAAGAAGAGAAAAACACAGAAGCAAAAGAAATATGGAAAATTTCCCCTCTTTTGATTACAAAGCAGTAAATTCAGGAAAAATGATGACTTACATGGACTTAGGCTAAACATGCTTCAGTAAACAGAAGATGCATGATCTGAGGTGCTCTCAGCAAAATAACTTTTTCTTGTGCTTTTGATCACTGGTATTTTCATCTGAGAGGGAAAGCATGCATTCTCCTCTACACTCATCTTTACTTGTTTTTGTAATTCTGTGCAGACATTCTTTGAGCGAAGTGTTCTTTAACATCCAGGTGAGAAAGGGGAACTTTATGGTGGCCTGCCTGAAAACAATTATGGTTAGTACAACCACTGCTGGGACCTGGGACAGGAACAGCAGTAGCCTCTGATTCCTCAGAGGCTGTTTTTCTTTTACCACTGCTTATCTCATGTTGTGACCTGATGGGAAATGTGGCTGCCGTGGAGTTTAATGAGTGCCTGAGCTCCTTTCCCTCTTTTTTCATTTTTTGAGTCCCTCCATGGAGCTACATCTGCATCACTTTTATATCCAGGTACCTGCTGGGCTCAGAGCCAAGTTTGACACCACCTTGGAAGCTTTACCACAAAGCCCTCAGACTCCTAAGATCTGCATTTGTCCTGTTTCCAGGCTGTACACTATACACAGGCGTGGGTAATGCATGCCAATGAAGTTCTACATTGTTTGTTAAATGTACAGGCTCAGGACTATATGGCTTCTGATCTTGTTTAATGGAAAACATCACACTGAACTTGACCTTCTGACTGAATGCAATGCTGCTCTAATAACATGTCTTTCTCATTTGTATTGCTCAAGGAAATCCTGTTCTCTGTGACATTAGGTTTTATCTGTGCCATCAATCTCTAGCAGAAAGACATAGAGAAGCTCTGCTTAGGATGCAAATTCTTTTTTTATTACTATTAATGCTGAACATAACCACTTCATCTTTGTAGTTCATTATTTTCAGAATTCATCTGTTCATTTTTCTGGAACTTGAGAAAAATGTAGTTTTTATATCTTATTTAATGAACTGTGGTTCGCACCATAATGGAATAGCAAATGACTGTCAGATCACAGATAATATGCCATCTGTGATGTTATACTAAGTTGTTGGGCCAAATATTCTGGTATAAGTCAGCACAGCTTAATTTATATGAGCAGAGACTTTCAATCAAACTTAAAATAAAAAATCCATCCATTCAAATTATCTTTTCCTTCTTCTAACTGCAGACTCAAAGTGCAGATTTCAGAAGTTTTATTACAACCTCTGTGAGTGTGAAAGCTCATGCAAACAAACAAATCAAACCAAACCAAACCAAACCAAACCAAACCAAACCAAACCAAACCAAACCAAACCAAACCAAACCAAACCAAACCAAACTTTTTAAAAGAAGTTCACACATACCTTAAATACTTTTTTTTGTTGCTATATTTTTTGTGTTTTGTCTGCCTCTAAACATTAAACCACTCAGTCTGTAGCAGAATTTCTATCTTTAGTCCTCAAAATTTAATGCATGAACTGAGTCTTCTAATTTTTCAGTGTGCTGAACATTCTGAGAGAGAGGCAGGGAGATTGCTCTGGACAGCAGGTTGTTGAGACAACCCACAGGCCTCACATCCCTTCCAATGAAGGAGATATAACGTGGCCAGATTCTCTCCAGACATGAGATGATGGAATCAAAATTTTGGTAAATGTTAGAGGCACTTCCAGTCATTGAATATGAGAGAACATGGCTTTGCAGTACCAGCATGGGATGTTATATGACCTGTCTCTGCTATAACATTTTCCAACCTGCCTTGAAATCATGTGGAGTCACAACTATTGCCATTATCAGGCACCGACTAGGGTAAGCATAATAAGAATTCTCTGACTGGACTGTCTGTGACTTGGTGAGATAAGAACCTCACAGCAACTTAGCACATGGGCAAGGGCACAGACAAGTAAGAGAGCAGCACAGGTGTGTTCAAAACTTTCCCAAATTCTATGTTTTATAGCAAACTGAAAAAGATTTAAAAACCCCAGTAATTCTATGTGGTGGGAGGGAGGGAGGGAGAAGCTAATCTACAACCTTTTGGAAAGACCCAGCAATAATTGCAATAGTTACAGGTACACCCATAGTCTGTTTAACACTTATCAGCAATAGAAGATCTGGACTGAGAAGGTGAGAACTGAAACTCTACCATTTTTGTCCTCTGAAAACAAAAAAATATCTTTCACCTTGCAGTGCATCATCACAAACGGGTCTGCTTATACCCAAGCCCTCAGAAACTGCCAGCTCTCAATCACTGTTTGGAAAACAGGCAGCTTTGGGAAAGAAAGGATGGGAAAATTTTTCCACAGTGTTTGGGAATGCTTGGCATGCAGAAAACCCCTGCTGGCTTCCTGCCGCTCTGCCTGGGAGCCAGAGCACAGAGCTCCAGATTCTGCTAACATCCTAATGTGTTAATTTTGCTGCTGCTTTGAGTGTTTTTCATCATCCTTGGTCAAAGCAAGAGAAAGACAGGAGAGACCTTTTACTGCACCCTTTGAAGTCCACAGCAGGTTTTCCTTCAATGGCAAAGTGTCAGAACCTGTGCTTCACCAAATAATTTTGCATTTCTGCAACAGGCTGCATTTCCTTAAAAGTTCTTATCTGAACCATAGGTCCCAGCCATAATCCCATGACTCCATAAGAGTTGGCCTTGGAGCTGGCACCCTGTGCAGATGATGCTCCTTTACTTAATGTCACCCAGCACAATGAACCCTGGATGTCCTACTGATGGCAATGCCCCCACACTGTCTGTGGGGCTGTGCCTTCTCCTAAAGTTGTATTTTGGCTCTTCTTGGTTTTCACTTTCACACTTGCACTCATGCTGGGCCACCAGGACTATCTGTACTGGAACTGTGTCAGGTCAGGGCAGGAGAGATCATCGGGGTCGGTTGGTTATCTTCCTTGCTCACCCATTGGTTCTGGTCCTGTAGCAAAATGTTTTCTTACAGGGAAAGTCATAAATGACGTCCTTGGTGACAATTCCCTGCTCTGACTCCGGTGCCACAGGCTGTTTGACGGATATGACCCTTGAGCTGAATGCTGTAAGGAAGCAAAAGATTCTCACACTGTGTACACCCAGAAAGAATTTTATCCTCCCACAGAAAGAACACAGGTTATGTTAACTGGAAAGATAAACTCCAGCCTTGAGCACCATGCTCACCCTGGCTGTAAGCTCAAATTGGCTCACATCTATATGCAAGGTGTGTGCATGCTCCTGTGATCCCTCCTCATTTGTGGCAGAAGGGATCAAGGAAAAAGCTGTAAAGAAGAAAGCCTTTAGAGCATCCACCACCAACTTTTCAAAGCAGCAGTTTGGACCTGTTTCCTGTCTCACTGCCATAGGCAAGTAAGATGGGAGAACTGGGAAAGGGTACCACTCCATTTTCAAGCTCAAAAGCATTAAAAGAGTATGGCACTGAAATTAAAAATAGTATATGATTTCTGCCCCCAGGAGATGCATGCTTTCCTATCAGTGTGATCAAATTTGAACAGGCACAAATAAACATTTACACAGCAACAAAGTGTGCTGCTTCTTACAAGACTGTAAGAAATGGCATACTGTAAAAGGGACCTGTAGGCCAGAGCTGAAGTGCCATTGATTTTTCTGGTGATAATAATACTCAAGCAAATAAACCACAGGGCTTTGAGAGCACATCCAAGATATGCATTACTGCTTAAGGCATTTAGATGAGATGGGAAATGAGCCCGCTGGAGCTATTCCATATCAGAAGATGCAAAGCAGTAGAGTTTGCAAGAGGCTTTTGTGCACAGAGCTCACAAACACAATCAGGAAGCAGGAGGCTCTATTATGTGTTTTCATAATACATGTCATACATATTCCACTCTATCATGATGTGATAAACTGTTTGTTTATATCCACAGACTCACATACCGTAAAACAACCAGCAAAGGACTGCATTGTGAAGCAGGCTGTCTCTGTTGATCCTCTAAGCTTTCAGTGACCTCTGTTTTGACCATATTTTTGCTGTTTGTCCTTCTAAAAAGTGTGGCAATATCGCAAGTATCAGAGCAGGAAGAAAGAAACATGGCTAAAGCAGAAGTTTAACTGCGTCAATCCTTGCTCAAAGCAGAGCAGGTGTTAGACATCTGCAGCCTGGACATTGAAGCACTGCACCTTTCCCCTTCCTGCCTTAATATCATGCAACTTGCAGTGTTATCTAGTGGCCTTGCATTCTTCTGCAGCCTATGGTCCCATGTTGTGTCTCAGATTGTTTAAAGCAAATAGAATGTATGTTGAGTTTCTCTCAGCCTTTTCCTGTAATTAAAAAATACCAGGTCACAAGTCAATTTTATTTTGCTTTTAATCCAAATTTCATGCAGCTTTACAGACAATTGTTAGACTTCGCAAAATTCATACAAGAAAACGTGTCTGTGCGTTTTGTCAAGATGAAAACACAAAGACACAGAAGTTAAATGACCAAATGAAAAACATACCAGAAAATTAGTGGCAGCACCAAAACTGAAACAAAAATAAAGAAGCCTCTTCTCAGCAGCCATCTTGTACCAGCCATTGTACTACAGAGTCTTCATCACTGTCCTTAAATGCAACACATAGAAGTGTACGACTGCTTCCACTGATGCTCTACCATTAACAATATTTTCCCATGCAGATGGGAATATAATTTTTCAACGTAGATTATTCCCTGTCTGTAACAACTGTCTCTAAAATCCTCAAGTGAGTCTCCAGAGTTTTGTGCTTTGAAAGTAATATCTTCAACAAATTTTACTTTATGATTAGGAATAATTTAGCAGGTTTTTTTTTCAGGTAAGGTATTGGGATAACCAGAAAATATGACCCTCTTCTTAAGGGAAGTCTAGTAAGGACAATAATTTTCTTAAATTATTGTCATGCAAGTTGAACACTAGGGGTCATATTTAGATAACCACTGACATACTGCAGAGCACATCTAGGAGAAAAACAACCACTCACTCACCAAAGACCCATGAATTTTTAAACAATTTCCAGAGGAACAGCAGTGATTTTCATAGTATACCGTGCAATTGCTGGTTTGCTGTGAAGTGCTATGTTGACTCCTGTATTCTGTGTTTTTGACAGCAGCTGGGAAGCAAAATGGGAAGGCTTACAACATGCTCACAGCATCAGAGGACCTCTATCTTTCTCCCTAGCAGGGACTGCCCCTGTGCAGTTATTTTGGTCTTGTCCTTTTGTATTTTCAGTACCACAATAGTTCCAGTTCAGGAAGAGGGGGGCACAAAATTTTTGTTGTTCAGACAAAGTGCTCTAGGAGAAGCTGCAAAGTTCATTTAGGAGTCAGAATCAGAGCAGCAGCACCAGTGTTTTCATCAGTTTTACTAAGCTTTTGTATACACACATTTCCTGTAGTTAACTTTCACCACCATAGAACTGGCTCCAAGCAAAGTACCTCGATGTTAGTTTTCCACCATTCTCACAGTAGTGGAAAGTAACAGCAAAGACATACATGCATTTATGGAAGTGAAGCTCTACCAGTGTTGAGACACAGATGTGTTCCCCTACATCAAGCAAGAAATGTGGCCTGGTGGGTGTATTTGCATTCGCACTGTCCCCAGCTGTGCCATGGTTCCCTGATGGCTGCAGAAGGCCTGTGTGCTCATGCTGTTATGGGTTGTCATAATTCTGGGTGGATCTCGACTTGCAGCACTGTGCTGCTGCAGTTCCATGTGATGAAATGCAGATATAGAATACAAGGGTTATCTCAAGCGTAACACCTTTCTGCCTGCATGGCTTGCTTGTTTCCTGTGCTATAATTTCCACTATATACTTGTCCAGTCACCTTAAAAGTCCTAAATACTGGAGTTTTCAGCTTTTCCTTTTGAAGACTATTTCACAGTTCGAAGTGTCTTGCTGTCACAGAGGTACTCCTGACATCCATTCTAAAATTTCCTTCTCTTTATTTCATCTCACTATTCCTAATTAAACACCCATGTAAAAAATTCCTTCCCACAACTAGAGCCAGACTATTGCTGCTCTTTCATGCACATGCAAGCTGAAGAAGAAACAGAGAATCTGAATTTCCCCTTGCCTGTGAGGTAAATGCAAAAGTAGCACCAAGTGGGTCTTTAAACAATATTCCTCAAATTTGAAGTGATGAGTGTGTTACTATATACAGTTAGTTTGAACTCAGGTGCTGTAGAAAATGTGAAACAGAACTGAAAATAAGTTAGCAGTTCAAGACAAATAGAAGGTCTAAGGTTTTTAAAAAGCCTTTACTGCTGTTTCGTACTAAATATGTTGTGCCACAAACATGTCTTTCAATCTCTCTTCAAAAATGTATTGCCACACTTGAATATCCCCACTGTTTTGTGGAGCTTCTTGTGAAACTCCCTGACCAGTACAACAACTTTATGAAGTGGTTAACAAGTTATTCCAAAGCCTTATTGCTGATAACTTAGTAGTAAGAGATTATTCGTTGAAGCGAGGATTTTTGCTCAGGCAAGATGGTAAGAAACTCTGGATTCAGAGTTTTGACTAAAACTCATCAGCACTTTGCACAATAATAAGAGACTACTCCATGTTGTCCTTGTTAAATTCTGATTTACCTCTACTGTGTTAACCTTTGATTTTCCTGTAGTTTCAAACTGGAAAGGCTGGTTTTTAATACCCTTTTTCAAAAGTGCATTGTGTTTCTAGTACACAGTGGTTGGTTTGGTCACATGTATCTCAGGTACACCGAGCCTCAACACTGAATGGAATCATGGATGAGATACTTCAACCTCTAAACACTCTGCAGGAAATCAAAAAGTTCTATTTGTGTAGAAATTTGGCAGTATAGACACTTGTTGTTAAAATACATAGTTGTTCACAAAGCTTGCTCTTCAGAAACCCGTGTTATTATATATATCATATTTATCTCAGATTTAACTGCAGAAAACCAGAATAGTATCAACTAAGACTCAAAAGGACTAAACTAACATTTCACAGTCAAAATCCTAAAGAAGTAAAAAGAACTTTTAAAAAATGTTCCAATTCAAATGAAATGACAAATGTTTTAAATAGCCTTGTTTTCTTTTAGACCTCCGGAGAGAGATCAGTCTTAAAAAATTGATTGATTTAAAAAAGCACACCAAATACCAACCATTGAGTCTTAGGTCTGTTAACTGGAATACCAAAAAATTATGTTATTTTTATTCTTTTTTGCTGCTTGGGACAGAGAAACTCCACACAACTAATTGATGAAACATGTTTTTTCCTACATCATGCATGCCTGGATTTGTGGATTTTTTTCCAGCCTAAGGCATGCTGAAGAGTGTTGGGTAACTATCGCCCTCCCAGTTCATCTTGACAGGGTGGATTTTATCTGGGGACAGTAAGTAACAGGATGCTGACCCTGATTTCAGAGTGGATGAGGAGAGCACATATCTGGGTCATGGCCACTAGGGACGGGCACTTCTGTGGATTTCAGGTGGAAAGCCTGCTCTCTAGTCTGCCAATTGGACAGGGCCTTGTCTGGAGAAAAGCCAAGCAGGCAGTGAAATTTTAAAAAGAAATTCTGTTTTCTTAGAGGCCTACAGACACTTTGTGTGCAAAACAGGTGTGGTAATAGCATAATTATGTATTAACATGATTTTTTTTCCTTGGGTGTGATGTGACAAGCAAAGCATGTAAGGCTGAGGCTGGTAGCTGAAAGAGTCTTCTTGTGAGTTTTCACAAAGCTTAACGGGTAGTGTTTTCATGCTGATGGGTTTTAAACAATTTATTGCAGTCTATCATTGTGACCCATTTCAAATCCCAAGGAGTGCTCTATTAATCCTCGAAAATGTAATCTCGAAAAGGGGAAAGTTTTACAGACTGTTGGAAGCTCTGTGTCTTGCTACATCTCAGCCTCAAAACTTTTAACAGAGGATCTCTACCCCATACCACATAGAAAATTATTTTATTGAGCATTTATGTTTATTTTAGCATAATCCATTCCTATAATCAGATAAAAACTATAAGAGGAGGATAAATATTAAACTACAGAGTTTCTGTCTAATAGCAATAGAGCACTATTTTTATCAAATGTGTGACTTTGGGACAAAATAAGAACCTGATGTACTAAGATAAGGCAGACAGGGCAACTCATCAAAAGCAGATCAGAGGTTGGAAGAATTAGCACGGGACTCTTTAGCTAGACTCTTAGGCTCACCTCTACTTGATATGTTTTTGAATTTCAGTAGGAAATCACACAAACAAAACCTGTGCACTTAAATATTGAATTTAGAATTTTAAATCACAAGTTGGACACCTTTTAAACGCTAGTGAGAAGACTTATCTTGGGAACAGATTATGCAAAACACTGAAGCACGAACATTGCTGTGACAATGAAAAAAGTGACTCATCTTTGGAGTACTAGCTTCACTATTTGACTCTTCAAATCACAGTTTCCCTGCTTGGTAATAGAAGAGGTCCCTACAAAGCATGGGGCTGAACATCCTCACTTCTTCTTTTTAATGAGGATGGGTGAATTCAGCACCTTGCAAGAACTGGGTTATGTTTGAGGAACTACAGTGCTGTGTTTTGCTGTAATTTGCTGTGAAACTGAGAAAATGTTACCTCAGTAAATTATGGCTGGAGAATAATTTGCACACTGGAAGTAGGAGTTTGGTACTGTAAGAACCAGGACTATATGCTGCAATCTACTTATCTAGGGTTTTATCCAAAACACATAAACAAAATCTACCGATTCGTTAGGGAATACCCCACAAGTGCATCTAGACCAAATATTATTGTTCTGCTGTAGCAAAAAAGGATATAAAAGTAGGAAGTCTATTTCTATGGGCTGCCCCAAGACACATAGCAGCAAACCAGCAAGACTGCTCAAGAAAGGGAGAACTAAAGACCACTTGACTCTAGCCTTGCCAAAGGGAAAGAGAGGGTGGAAGTCCCTGGCTGTCCCAGGAGTTCTCTTTGCTGTAGATGCGGAACTGTTGATCCAAGAACTCTGCAGGGCTGCCAGGTTGCCTTAGGATGAGAGGCTAAAATGTCACCTGTCCCCTTTCTTCCTCATGCACCTTTCAGAAGGTGGTTGATTCATGCATCTGTGGCTTCATAACATGACATTTTGGTGGCAGAATCTGCTCAAGATGTTGCAGCCCTGATTTCCCCACCGTACAAGCATCCTGTGTGGCAGTGCTGCAGTGTCTAAGCGACCTGGCAAACAGAGACTATTCCTTTAGTTTGGGATAGATGAATAATTGTTCCAGGCACAACTTTTAAGCACACAGTCTCTGAACCTCAGCACTTCCTGCCCAAAATACTGGAGGTCTGTCCTAAATTTTCATTTCCTCTGTTGCCAGTAGCTCGTTCCTGCCCCACTTCAGCCCAGCTGGAAGAATGACTGCTAGCACCGAGGAGCCTGCTAGGGAGGTCACAGACAGAAAGCAGGTTCTCTCATGCTCTTCTTCGTATTCCAATGGGTCCCAGGGCACAGAGACATTTTAGGGCCAGACGGAGAGGGAAATGAGACAGCCTTGAAAAAGGTGAGGTTTCTTCTGGGTTCACTTTCTCCTTTGAGCTGTGATTAACTCCTAGGATGCTTCATAAAACAATTAGAGCTTATCTAAGGCATAACATAAGTTCCCTAGAGATGTGTTCACACTGTCTAATTTTAGAGATCTAATGTACGTGCTCTAACTAGTCTTCTGAACAGCCCTGTCTCTTTCTCCATTAACTCTGTGGGAGTTCAGGCACCCAGGCTCTCTCCAGGCTCTTCTGCATTGTCTCCTGCAGTTACAAGTCCAAAATGGTCTAAAATATTGAGACCATACATTTGCAGAAGCTCCACTCTCCTGAACTCCAGCAGCAGGAGCTGTTAGCTGGTGCAGGGAGCAAAACTCTCCCAGCATTTCTTCTCCGGATGGACCAGGCCTTGCTGGGGGGTGCAACGGGGGCATGAGGAGGTCTCCCTGTTAGCAAGCAGTGCTGTGTGTTTGCACCCATGTGTTCTTTGTGGTACTCATCTGAAGAGACCCTCTTGACATGAGCAGCCATGCCTGAGCTTCTTCTGTCTTCCAAGGGAATGGCAAAGGGACTCATGAGGCTAGGATTATTATATCAAGGATACACAGGATGCAATAAAAAGCCTACAAAATGAACATTTTTTTGTCTTTTCCAAGAACGGGTGATACTTTTATGAAGTGTTTATCTCCCACTTTATTCCTGAATAGGCTGTGATCTGTCTCGCAGTTGCAAAGTTCTTCAAATCTTATCCTTCAGTGACATTGCATTGATGTGAAAATGAGTTGCACCAAAGACTGAAGACTGTTTGTTTAGGAGGTTGTAGAAGTAAATTGTTATTGATAACACACAGATGATCTTTGTGTAATTATCTCTCCATGTGTCTAGTTCAGTGACGGCTGTTGGCAAGGAAGATAAAAAGGGAATCTATATTTCAAGCAGACATGGGAGAATTAAAAGAAAAGGAAAGAAAAAGTCTGGATAATCTATGAGTTCTCTTTTTTTATTATTGCATTAAAGTAATATTAGGACACGGCTTCCTCAGAAATATTCAGGGACACTGCAACACTGTTGTGTGAATGGTAACTTCTCAGAAGGGATATTCTGGCAGTATGCTTAATACAGAATGACAACCAGCAGAGTTGTATCAGGGTATGCTTACAGTGTATGAACCAAAGCAAGCAGTCTCAGCAAAAGTGTTTTGTTAAAATAAAAAAGAGTAAGGTCTGAAAACAAAACTCATTTAAACTTCCTTCCTTCCTTC